>JAMKCH010014830.1:0-146596 GCA_023653785.1 Ophioderma brevispina | reverse complement strand
CTACAGGTCGTGTTACTTCTCATGAATAATTCATACTGTGCGCGGCAAGGTTTTATGAATGAAATTACTACTACTAATTTTACTACTTGTCATAATATTATTATTTATAAACTTAGCACAATTTCTCAATCCCGTTTCAATACCCTGTCCCCTTGAGAGTTGGTCTGATATGAATCTGTATTTATAGCGACTAGCTTGTTGATAGACTTATACAGGAGCGTGAGACGTTGTTTGGCTCTCCGATGTTCCAGAGGTTCCCAGTCTAGTTGAGTAAGCATGTCAGTGACACTGTCCTTCCTTCTGTTCCTATGTAGTACGAACCTGGCGGAGCGTCTTTGCCCCCCTCCAATTGCGATTTATAATTTGCCTGATAAGGGTCCCCAAACAGATGCCCATATTCAGACGTGGTCAACCGCGAGTGTGTTATATGCTCTTGCCTTGACGTTACTAGAACACTGGTAAAGATTCCTACGTAGCAGGCCAAGGATTTGATTTGCTTTTGAAGTGATTTTTGAATGTGACCAGCCCAACTCAGTTTATTGTTCAGTTCTACCCCCAGGTAGGTGTGGTTTGAAACGGTCTCCAGTATTGAATCCCCCATCTTGTATTTGGTGTACAACGGCGTTTTCTTATGAGTGATGTGCATAGCATAGCATTTTGATGTGTTAAACTTCATATGTGCGTATTCATTCATATTTAACTGATACTTAAAAAATGGATGAGAAAGCGTCTTGGCTGTATGATACGGCGACATTAGTGAACCGCCGTGAAACACCGATTCTGCTGGGCTCAGGAGCTACAAAAAACAGGGTGTAATTTTCAAATCTAATTTGCAAAAAACTGACATTGTCGGTCTAGGTTCAAAAGAAGATATTTGAAAGAGCATAAATTCAAAATTCTCTCCTGCAAATTTCATTGCGCTAGGTAAGGCATGGGCAAAGATGTGACGGATACAAGAGAGCGCATAAAGCACGTGTTTCAATAGGCAGACCATTTTGTACTGTGCCCCCTTAATTGGCCTACATGCCCTTTGACCCCAATTATGATTCACACAACATGGCCGCTCACCACAATCAGAGTACACCATATGAACCTTGAATCGGTAGTTCTTCTGATCAAGTTTTGCTGCAATTGGCTCAAGCATTTGGACAGGAGGTAACAAATTACAAAACTGTAACCAAAATGACAGAATGAACCTACCCACATAACCTTTGACCCCAATCTTGGGTCAGTGCTTCCAAATTTGGTGATCGTAGCATTTGATTTGTGGGGGAAAACGAATGGATAGATTTTCAAAGAATTACCCTTTAATAGGTCTACATGACCTCTCACCACAATCGGATTACATCACATTTGAACCTTGGGCCAGTAATTCTTCTGAACAAGTTTGGCTGCAATTGGCCCAATCGTTTGGACAGGAGATACAAAAAACAGTCACCTAATCAAGATGAAAGAATGCCCCTTTAATCCACCCTCATAAAATTTGACCCCAATCTGTGTACACCTCATATGGGCCTTGGATCAGTGTTTATATTGACAAAATTTGGTGATCGTAGGATTTGATTGGTGATGGGAAAACAAATGGCTAAATTTTCAAGAATGCCCCTTTATCGAGCCACATGACCTCTCACCACAATTTTATTTTAGTCTTATTTAGCCTGGGTAGATCATGCAGTGTTCAGACACTGCTTTCCAATGATGCCCAGGAGGAATTGGGACAGCCAGGGGTTTTCACCCTACTCTTATCGATTACATATACATGCGTGATTCTCCATGTATATGGAACCACCCGCTTAACGTCCCCTCAGAAGGACGGGGTATTCTCATGGTTCGTTTGCCCAAGTCCAAATGAACGACGGGGAGAGCGGAATTCCAGTTTTAATAAATAGTTCTTACAAATCAATCCAGGAAGTTTAGTCCCACAATTTAAATCCCAGCAAGTGGCCCGCCGCGCCGGGGCTCGACCCGGGGAACCTTCTGCACCAAAGGCGAATACCCTATCCAGTGGGTCACGCTCTCATTACAGGTGTACAATCGTAGTAAACCTCATTATGATCCTTGGACTGAGTTCTTCATGATCGAAGTTTGTCGCATTGGCCCAAGCCTTTTTGGGAAGGAGATACAAAAAATTACATCGGTCCTCGGACCGCTTGTGTCGCCTGCCGTCGCGGTACGGCGGTCCGGAAAAGTGTGTAGTCTGGGTCACAGACTGCGAAAAGTTATTATCTAAAAAGGAACGCGCGCGAGATAACGTTACCAGTCAGTCATAGAGAATGTGGTAAATGAACTAAATCGCAAATATCTCCGGAAAACGGTGGGGGTTCTATGGAAAGTTTTGCATCAGAGGGTCCGGTTTACTATGTTTGTTTTAAATATGTATGTAATTGGGTCTGAAACTATAGGCCTAGAGAGAAAATTGAACGTTTTTTTTGTCGGGTACTTAGGTACTCGCAGACCGGAAAAGTTAAACAAGCAATCTCTACGGACGAATCAATTTTTCCCACAATGCCTTCGGTATTATTCAAGTCTTGAGAATTTCAAACACTGGTTTCAATTTAATTTTTCAAATTTTGGAAACAGGAATTACGTACTTACCGGACCGCCGTAACAGTCCGCGGTTAGTGAATGATAGGCCTAGCATGACCTTTGACCTTGATATGTGACCTTGGACCCCATAAACAAATAGGGTTGGCATATAAACTCCATAAACCAAGTTTGGTTGCATTGAACTTCAACTTTTCAAATGAGGTCAATTTTTACATTTTCATTCTATCTACAAATTGACTTCACATGACCTTTGTATGTGACCTTTGACCTCATCAACAAATTATGGAATCCCCTTGTTGCACCTTTGAGATTCAAGTTTGGTCCCAATTGACTTCACTTTTCCAAAATGAAGGTCAATTTTACATTTTCAGCCTATCTTCAACTTGACCTCACATAACCAACCTTTGACCTTGTATGTGACCTTTCCACATGAGGGCCCATTGGCACATCGAATTCAAGTTTGGTCCCAATTGAACTTCAAACTTTCAACTGAGGTCAAATTTTCATTTTCATATCTTACAAACTGACCGACATGCCTTTGACCTTGGTATGTGGACCTTTGACCTCATCAACAAATGCACCTATGGACTCAAGTTTGGTTTTAAATCCATCAAAGTATGTGGATATTACAAGCCAATGTTAACCCTTTTTCACAACAGACAACAACAGGACCAAACAGACATCAACAACAACAGACAACAACAGGTGGATTCAATGTGATCCCTAGGTGCTTCTGGCTAGGCAGGCGACCGAAAAGCCTAACCAAAAGGGAAAACACACACAGATCGACACAACACCACCACACACCCACATACATACTCACACACACCACACACATTACAAATGGCCATGTTTTCGATTATCAATGTGGTTATAATGCAATATGAGTATTTTCTCAGTTAAATCATCTTTCTTTATTGAAATTGTTTAATCTTGCCCCTTGAAAAGGGTAGCAATTGATCATTCAAACCGTAAAACCTTGCGGCATCATGCTTTTTTAATGCAGCATTTACCCCGAAACGTATAATCAAGATGATATCTTACACACATTAATCGACATAGGATTTATCATGAAAATACAAGAACCTTTAAGTATTATGCTTAAACACACAAACAATCATCAAACCACACACAGTTAAAACTCAACTGGCCGTGATTCGAAACTAACAAACGTAGGCTATTTTTGGCCGTGCTCAGACATCTTACAATCTATACGTCTCTTAAAGAAGACAGAGCAATGCATATTTTTGGGGGTTTTAAACTTTACCATTTATTCTGCTACAAAGTCTTGTATTTTACGAAATAACCTGCACTGTAAAATTGGCAGTGCAATTTTGCAGTAAAATACGGTCAAAATACCCAAATCTTAGAGTATTTGGCTGTAAATTTGAAATAACTGAAAATACTAAAATTTGTATGATCCTATTTTCTAGGACTATTATGACTAAAATGGTAAAGGGGCGCTCTTTACTTTGAATTTTAAAGAATATCAATCAACATTATTACCCTATGGATTTTCAATTTACGATTAACACTAAAATTTTACAGACAAAAAATACTGTAAGATTTTTACAGGAAAATCTCGCAGCCATTCTGCCAAAATAATCCAAATAGTGGGGGACTGTAGTGACCAGATCTTATGTGAGTGTGGCAAATCCGGATAAAATTGTGGAAATTTTGGTACACATTACTCAATAACAAAAATTTGATATCAAAAAAATGGATGGAAGCACTTGCCACACCCCTTTCATGGACCCCTGCTTGGATTTCAAGGTTTACACAGGGGTGGAAATTCTAAATGTTTCCGCTTGTTGTTGAAAAGCACACCATGATGTCTGTCCTGCTTACAATGATTCAAAAAAGTATCGTTGTATACTACCTGTGGGACTTAATAGTTTTAAGTATTATGGGGTTAAAAAACTGTAAAAATGGTAAAAAGTCATTTTGGTTTGTACAGGGGTCAAAAATTCAAAGTTGCTCCACTTTTGTAAAATGTGGTTCAAATTGTTGGTTTAGCTCATAGAATGAAATAAATAGGACTGTTTTGACTATCTTACATGTCTGGTTATTAACCCAAATGGCGAATAAAGTCAACAGCTATTGCAGCTATTGGATTTCTATTGACCTGTGACCTAATTATTTTTGTTGGATAACTGAAAACTAATCATGCACACGATAAGGCAACTATTCCTTATACTTTCAATCAATCCTCTAAGCTATGGAAACAATTTGCACCACATATTAACTGAATCAAGCAACTTTTAACTTTTGAACACCCATGCACACACCAAACTTTGACTTTATTACCATTCCACCATTTTTACGTTTTTTAACCCCATAAACTCCCGGAACTATAAGCCATAATAGTGTAACTATACCTTTTTGGAATCCTTTTGACCAGACAAACACCATGAATGTACTGTTTTTAACACTTCAGAACATTTTAAATTTTTGACCCCTGTATAACCTAACCCAAGCTGGGGGCCATTAAGGGGGGTTTGCAAGTGCCTTCCACAATTATTATGGATTATCAATGCTAAAGTACTTGTGTGCACAATTTCACCCATTTTTCCGGAAGCGCACACTCTTACACTACATCACCTGCTAATACAAATGCGAGTCATATTTCCATAAGGGCTTTCAAAAAAATAATCAATTTTTGGTCGAAAATGAGTTATTAGTAGAATAAGGTTGAGATTTCAAAACACATTTTACCCTAATTTCACGTTTCAAGCAACTCCATTCCACAGTTATGGCGTTTCGAACATTTTTCAGGAAATTTTCGGATTTTGAAAAGTTTGCTAATTTCTAGTTTTTTACTTTTTACAGAAAGGACATGACTATGAAACTTTTTTTTCCAAGAAAATGTTTTTGTTTATTATATCAGTTCTTGCAAAATTTACCCCTAACAAGAAAATTTGGGAAGCGATCTGGTGTTGAAAATATTGAAATACTTCAAACATAAAATCAGGTGGTTTTGGTGAAAAATCTGAAAATTGGCCGGCCATCTTGAAAAAAAACACTAGAAGGTCACAACTTTGGAGAGTTTATTAGCAAATTTCAATGCGGTTTTCGATTTTTATCTGCACCCGAGATTCTCTTTACAGCGAATATTGTTTTTTTCAGAGCGTGGGTTTTTTTATGGGAAAGTTAGTTTTCCCAACTTTGGCTTCTGCCAATATGTTTTCCAACGGCCTAATCACTTCACCCAGAAATAAAAGAAACATATAGAAACCCTGTAAAAATCAGAGACTGAAATGACCAACAAAAATTATTAGACAGGTACAATCCCAGGTCCTAACTAATCTACTTTCCTTCCACATATTCACTAGTATTTTTATGTTGCATCAACTATATCTTCAAAATAGCTTTTGGGCCCCCTGATTTTTTACTTGACAAACAACATGGCGCCAACATACCAATTCTTATTAGAAATCGGCTGAAAATGTTTTTATATTTCGTTGTGAACTTCACCCACAACTCTCAATGTACTATTTTAATTTTACAAACAATATGTCTGTGCCTTTAACAAAGTGCAATTTCAGTGCTCACCAGAATCCAATTGCCGCTAAAACGCTCAATACGTGATTGACTATTGTTACCCCCAAGACGTGCACGCAGTTAAATCTGAAACACAGATTCCCTCTACGGGTTTTAGTATTCAATAGGTGGTATAGGAGTCCTCCCCTCCCGCTTCCTGCCAACTAATTCCGCCCTCTAGTAGATTATCGTTTGGATCTAGGGGGGGGGGGGTCGGACACGATTGCTCGATTTGGCATTGGGAGTCCAAAAACGGTAATTTTGGCACTGCTACGTGCATTTACTATGGCATCCTCAGTCCCAGTGACATAAAAATCACCTCTTAAACCTTTGTTCAAAAATTCTTCTTAATATCATGATAAAATTAAAGACCACAGTGATTTGCTACAATCAAAAATCGAAAAAATCATCAAAAATCAAATTTTTTGCATGTCTTAACCATGTTGAAGTATTCTTAACATACCCTGCAAATATAGGACCAGAACACCTAAAAAGACAAAATCGGATTATTTTAGTCATTAGTGTCCGAACGGACACTTACTACAACTACAACTCGACATTGATGGAGATTCGTATCTTTGCAAACTGCCGTTTTCCGTTTCTTCATTCGTTCTGTTCGGTGGAATAGTAACTTTTGATAATTCTTCAAGTCTTATCCTTGACTTTTAGGCTATTCCTGCAAGTTTGCAAATATTTTAACTCTTTCGGATAAATCACTGATAGGGTCTTTAAGAAAAAAATATTTGCATCAAAATCCGTCGGGGTTAGTGGATTAACCCCGCTGCAAAATAGTGTAATTTCCAAAGCGGTCATTTAGATTTAAATCCTCGTGACCAAAAAAAGGCCTATATCTTTATCAAGTCGGGGTAAATCGTCCGAGCTGCGTAGGAGCACCCTCTTACCGTTAAGTCTTGAAACAGAATAGCACCCGGAAAGTGATGCCGTTTTAATTCGCTGTTGCTGTTTAGGTTGGCATGTCCGACCCCCCGCGGTGTGTTTTCTTGGTGATAGACTATACACAGGCGCATATAGAAGGGCATTGGTTTGTTTCTTAAAGAAAATGTTGGCACTATATGTTTCTTTAGGCGACGAAATAAAAAAAAAAACGTTTACGGGCTGACCGACCCTGAGTTTTGCAGTTTGCAGGAATTTTGGTTGGTAGTTTTTCCAAAAATCATTGAACATCAGCCTTGTTTTTAGCCCAAGTTTTGCCTAATTTTTTTTTAGGAAAATTTTTTTGTAAAAATTTTTCATTTTTCCCCCGGATTTTTTCAATTTTGGCGGTATATTAGGCCAATTTTGACCTCCAGAAAAAGAAAAAAAAAAAAGATATATCAAAAAACAGTAAAGTATGAAAATGGAATTATTTTAAAATCGCATTTAATGCGGCTCGACATGGTCTTAAACTAGCCATAGGGTTTTGAATATCCATGATGCATTGCAATGTTCTATACTGTGCTGTACGAAACACATGTCATGTCAGTACTTAGGGATAAAAAGTGTTCCAAAAGTTTAAGAACCACAATATATTCTAATCATGCTAAAAAATTCCCCAAGTACTAACGCTTTTTGGGCTAAAATGAACGTTTTTAAAGTAGGATTTTTTTATGTGTTCAGAATAGGAATTTTATGGGATCACATGTGGCCCTATTATTTGGGTGAAATTTTCCCAAAACTGGTGATTGTGGGATTCGACTCAAAACACCCTCCTGTAAAACTAGCCATCTCAAACACACCTCCAGATGACCATTATTCCGCGAATGGTCTGTTTGGAGACTGACCTTTTATCTAATACGAAATGATCCTGCATCACACCACCCCTTTTTTAATAATGTTTTATGAAGTTTCATCGAAAGAAAACAAATTATATCCGCATCTTAAGTTTGCCGCGATTTTGTTGGGTATTTTTCTGCGTCATTGTTCGTGTAATTTCTTTCTTGCTTCGCGGGGGGGGGGGGCTTTGTCGCCCATGTGTAGGCTTTTTGGCATTGAGGCCAATTAGGTGCAATCGGCCTGGTAGGGTCCATCGAGTTTTCCCATTCGGTGCATCGTCCAAAGCTATACTGTTTTTGGTTTGCGTGTGGATGTGAGGTTCCGTGTTTTGTGGCCGCCAGCTATAGCTGGCATGGGGGGAAGGACCACGTAGCATCCGTTTGTGCGTGTTAGGATGGTGTGTTTGTGTGGTGTCAAAATTGGTTTAAGTTTTTTTTAAATTGACCTCAATTGAAAAGTTTAACTTCAATTGTAACCGAACTGCTGTCATAGGTGCACATTGGATCCCTCATATCTGATGATGTCAAAGGTCCATGTTGAAAAGGTCAAGGTCATGTGAGGTCAGTTGAAAATGGCTAAAAATGGTAAAATTGAAAACTTGAAGTTCCATTGGAACCAAACCTTTTGTCATAGGTGCACCATGCGTCCCTCATATTTGATGAGATCAAAGGTCACATGCCAGGGTCAAAGGTCAATAGTTGGCCGGCCCACAGCTTATATTCTTGAATATAGCGAGCGCGAAGCCGAGAACCGCAAATTCTTAGTTCAAATTTAACATCTTCTATACATAGACTGAGTGGGAATTACTTATCGCAAACAAGGAGTGATTCGCTTCTGATTCGGGGTTAGTCCTCAACGCATTTGCTGATATTATTTGACGGGATCGTTCTACGTTTTTTCAGTTTTATTAAAGTGCTGATTAGTTAAACTTGCATTTAATTAAATTAATATCTTCTCTACGTAATTAAAGTGAGCAGGGGATTATTACCGCAAACAAGAAGAGATTCGCTTCTGATTCGGATATCCTCACGCTGTTGCTATATCATTGACAAGAGAAGGTTACGTTTTCCGGTTAATTTAAAGCCGTTGATGATATAACATCGGGTTTGTTGCTGAATCGGCGATTGTAGTGAAAATTGACTTTTAATAGTAACGGACGTTTGATACATCGAATGGGAACACTGTTACTGGGCGTGGCCGGGGGTTAGCTGTATATGTTGAACTTAATCATCCGATGGAAAAATCATCGGGTATTTACAGTGTCATTATCAGGTTGCCAGTGATTAAACAACAGAAAGGTCCGCGTCGCTCTTAGCAGTTCAGCAGCAACCTGGAAACTTATGAGTTATTAAAAAGGTAATATTGATCAAGTCAATTAACGTCAATTTGCGATCCTTGCATGGGCGGTAAATATGAGCCCATATCTGAGTGCAAAGTTGTTGAAAGGCGGAATTATTGATTATCATTGGTGTTAGATCCGGAACAAATACGAATTTACCAGAAGATGATGCTAGTTGTGGAGAGCAATCGTATTTTGTATGGAAAAGCCAATACCTAAAGAAAACTTCATCCACATATAGTTGGGCATCTGCCTTTTTGGTTTTCTTTTAAACAGTTAATATGAAATTCTTCAAATAATTGCAAATAATTCGTTCAGCTGAATCAGATGTATGGTTGGGTAGAACTATGTTCAACATAGGTTAAAGGGGGATGACCCGATTTAAAGATTGACGTTTTTAATTTAATAGATTGGTCTTCACTCCATAACACATCTGTAAAGTTTTTTTCGCGCGATATTTCAATCCGTCTTGAGGAGAGGACCTAAAACGTTGTTTTGTTAGCCCATTGAGTACTGTGTAAATAATATGGTCGACCAAAATGGGGTACATTTACGCTCATAAACATCATTGGGTTCTAACCCGGGGGGGGGGGGGGCACTTGTATTTCAAGGTGGATATCATGCTCGTGGCCTCACAAAACGTACCCTAAGCGCGTATGTAACTTGGCAGGAAAAAAAAAAACACCTAAGCACCGGATTTTGGTTGATTTTGCTACCCCAAACAAGTAATTTGGGTTGAATTTGATATCCTTAACAAGTGTTTTGGTTTAATTTGACTCCCCTAAACTGGAATTTGCATAACAATGTAAAATACACCCTAAACAAGTATTGTGACATTGGTTTCCTACCCTAAACGAGTACATTATAAAAATGTACCTTTAACCATTAACGGAAACCGGCGTATAGTCTCTATTGTAACTTTACCCAAAAAAAGGATATTTTCACATGATTTCATTGAAGTTTTCGTGTATTTATGTCACTCTATGTGTAAAAGCATCATTTGCGCATTATCTAGGGCCAATAAGTTAAAATTTAAATCCATTACATTAGAATTTCAAGTCTTCTAAGTTGTCCCGATTCTTGGAAATTAATGAGTCTGTCGGATGTGTAATGACAGGGTTTTTCGGCAAATCAGCCAATTTAATTGACTAAAATCCGGACTAAAATATTCATGACCTAGTTTTGATTGACATAACTTAGACACAAACCCTAATTCCGTTTCTATAGTATACGCCACAATTACTTGTAACGATCGGTCATAGTGTAAGGATTAGCACTTGCAAAAATAAAATGAAACCCCTAATTATAAAGACTATAGGCCGATGTGTATGAGACAATGACGACATAGAGAAAATAGATAAAAATAAGCCCTATAACGGTTAAAATTACATCGGGAAGCTATCATGGGGAAATCAGGAGAAAATCGGGAACAAAATCCACTATATTCCAGCATTTAATGTGATTTGTACAAGTATTCAAATATCACACCCTATAAAAATGTATTTTTCGACGTGAAAAAGCATACCCTTAGTTTGAATTTTGATGATTCTGATACCCTAAACAATGTAACGCGCGTACATCGTCTTGACTCAAAAAACCACCCTTATTACGGTTTTTGTAACGGCATGTATCCACCTGGACTACAAGTGGCCCCCCGGAAGGGGTTATAAGTTTACCAGGATAACTGTGAATATAGTACTTCTTTGATACAAATATTGGCCACTTCCGGTAAATCTGGGGCTTTCTGGGGACGGGCTATTAGCGATCCGGCGTGGACCTTATAACGAGCTTTATGATCGGACGTGCTAGGTGGTAAATACTACTAAATACCTGCAAATATTTGATTTCTTGAGAGGGTTATGATTGGTAATTCGGGTAAAAAACTGTGCGGGAGTCTCAAATGAAACTTCAAGATGTAAATTTAGATTTGATCAAGCAGAGGTTTAGTGCTAAATTTTCAAAATGTACATCAATGCTTGTATAGGACCTATCGGTGTGACAGTAGGCCTAGGCTAGGCTAGATGCAGTATCACATGTCTAAAGGCTAATGCATGAGTTTTACCGGACCCCCCCCCGCCCCCTGTTGTCATTCAATATAACCCGTTTTCCAATGTTTTTCCTGTTATTGTGCATGTTCTTTTTGATGTACCCCCATCAAATACAGGAGTTTTGTTAAAAAAATTCCGGTAAAAACATCCAAAAATTCCAACGATAAAGTTGATTTGGGGGGGGGGGGGGGTGCACCACAGCAGTGCGGAAGATAGATATGCACTTAGGTGTTAAAATAATATTGTTGCGGTTTTTCCAGTTATGATCCATAACATTAATATTGCACCCAATTTAAATTAGAGGTGACACTCAAAACTTCCCAAATAGAAACCTTCCAAAAATGGTTCTAAGTAGAACTAAAATGGGAACTTTTCCGTTATGTGCATGCAGCTCCCTTTATGTTCTACAGGCCCGTAGGTTCTACAAAGAACCCTGGTCTGGTACAGAAGCACGAGGTTTCTTATGGATCAAAAACAACGATTCTGTAGTCGCGTTCAAATAAGAGTCTTTTTCGAGAGTAAGTTTCTGCTTTTTAAGTTCGTTTCTTTTGATCTACGAATGGGCCCGGGCCCGGGCCCGAGACAACCTGGTCCTTGTTTCTTGTCGGGGAAACCAAGTTGAAAAAAAATGATGACAGTGCGCCCTGCGGATGGGCAATGTGTGTTATTGGAGTATGGTTGTATAGGGAACCACGCAGATTACGCATTGGGAAAACTTTCTTCATTAAAAGATTAATTTATTGTTGTTTTGGTTGCCTTACTGGGCCTAAATAGGCCTATATCATTTTAAGAGACTAAAACTTTGTATATTTCCATAAACGTCGAAGGAACAACTTAGACTTGGGGAACAGATGAGTGAAATCTGTAAATATAGCTCATTTGGGTGTATTTTTTTGCAACATGATGTTCTTATTTCAAACAAACTTACGCAATCTAAACGTCAAATTATTTTTAAAATATCCTTTTTTCATGAATGTACTTTACAATGGTAGCATTTTTTATTACCAGTAAACTCTTCAGATATTAGCGTGTAAAGAGATTTTATCATCAGCTCTTTATAAATTCATAACAACATAAGCTGCACCAAGAAAACCCGATAGGCGGTAGCTTACAGGACGAATTTCGGCAGATTTCAGAAACTGATAACGATTTTTAAGCTCTTGTAATAAGCAAACTACAAGAGCAATTGCATTCAAATTTGGCCAGTTTACTTAAAACAACATTAGAAATTACATGAATACTTAGTTTTTAAAAATCTCGTCACTGTGGGGTGTTCTAAGACGCTTAATGATCGGACGTGCTAGGTGGCAAATACTACTACATACCTGCAAATATTTGATTTCTTGAAGGGTTATGATTGGTAATTCGGGTAAAAAAACTGTGCGGGAGTTCAAATGAAACTCAAAGATGTAAATGATGTGATCAAGCAGGAGGTTAGTGACTAAATTTTCAAATGACAATCAATGCTTGTATAGGACCTACGGTGTGACAGTAGGCCTAGGCTAGTCTAGGATGAGTATCACATGTCTAAAGGCTAATGCATGAGTTTACCGAACGCCCCTGTTGTGATTCCAATATAACCCGTTGTTCCAATGTTTTCCGTTATTGTGCATGGTTTTTGATGTACCCCATCAAATACAGGAGTTTGGTAAAAAAATTCCGGTAAAAACAACCAAAATTCCAACGATAAAGTTGATTTGGGGGGGGGGGGGGGTGCACCACGCCGACCATGCGGAAGTAAGATATGCATTAGGTGTTAAAATAATATTGTTGCGGTTCCAGTTCTGTCCATAAAACATTGTTATTGCACACAATTAAAATAGAGGTGCCACTCATAAACTTTTCCCTAAATAGAAAAACCTTCCCAAAAAGGGGGGGTGGGTGGGGGGTTTCTAAGTGAACTAAAATGGGAACATTTTCGTTATGTGCTTGCAGCTCGTTTAAGTTCTAAGGGCCCGTAGGTTCTACAAAGAACCCTGCGTCTGGCTAACAGAAGCACGAGGGTCGTAGGGTCAAAACAAAGATTCTGTTGTCGCGTTCAAATAAGAGGTCTTTTTCGAGAGTAAGTTTCTGCCTTTTTAAGTTCGTTTTTTAATCTACGAACGGGCCCGGGCCCGGGGGCCCGAGAACACCCGGTCCTGTTTCTTGTCGGGGAAACCAAGTGAAAATAATGATGACAGTGCGCCTGCGGTGGCAATGTGTCTGTTATTGCGCGTAAATGCGTTGCATAGGTAGCCACGCAGATTACGCATTGGGAAAACCTTTCTTATTAAAAGATTTAATTTTGGGGTTGTTTTGGTTGCCTTACTGGGCCTAAATTGGCCATATCATTTTAGAAGACTAAAAAACTTTGTATATTCAAACACGTCGAAATTAACCAAGTATACTTGGGGGAACCGATTGAGTGTGAAAGCGTAAATATAGCTTCATTGGGTGTATTTTTTTGCACATTGATGTTCTTATTCAAACAAACCTTACGCACTCTTAAACGTCAAAAATTATTTAAAAATTCCTTTTTCATGACTGATACTTTTACAAATGGCAGCATATGTTATTACCAGTAAACTCTTCAGATATTGGCGTGTAAAGAAGATTTTATTCATCATCTATTTATAATTTATAACAACATGAGCTGCACCAAGAAAACCCGAGGCGGTAGCTTAAGGAGAATTCGGCCAGATTCAGAAACTGAAACGATTTTAAGCTCTGGTAATAAGCAAACTACAAGAGCAATTGAATTGTCAAATTTGGGCCAGATTTACTTAAAACAACATTAGAATTACATGACACTTAGTTTTTAAAAATCTCGTCACTGTGGGGTGTTCTAAGGGGGTGCACCACTAATTCATCAGTTTTATGTAATAACGGAAGTCGGCTAAAAAAGTGCAAGGCTTAAAAGATTCTAATGGTCATTTCTTCAAAACGAGAGCTACAAATCGCATGATAGCCACATGGACGATAGAAATAGATGTCAACATGCCATATATGAGAAACAAAATCAGGTTTCATCGAAGATACGGCCGCGGATGTGCACGGGTGGTCATTCCTAGCCATGAGTGATGCGGGGTGGTAAATTTAGCCATTGCGTTTTTAATGTGAAATAACGTGAAAAGTAGATGGTCAACCCAAAATCATTCAAGCAATTTCTAACATTTTCAGAACAATCGCTTATTTGATACCAAACACCGAGTGTATAAGTATTGCAGGGAGTTGTGTAGATTTATTGGAACCCGGACAAAAATGCGTGTATTCCTATGGGAGAGTCAGTAGTGGTGCGCTCCTTAAGGCATCCAGAGGGTCTTGGGCGGTACTTGATAGGGAGCTTTGGGCGTTCACTATATGTTGTGTCTCCTACATCAATGGTAGGGGTCTACTCATTTCAATTCAATTCAACAAATGTGGGGTTTCGTGGTTCCAGGGGGTGCCACTTAAGCATTTGATAGGTAGGGACAGAGTTAATGCCACGGCAACAAGGTTCATGGGGAAGAAGCTGCAAGAACATGGGTTTAGTTTCGTCTTCAATAGGGCAGGGTGCAAACCAAAACTTGCCCTTCAAGCACCAATGTGCAAGATGCTGAGGGGAGGAGCATGGTGCAAGCAATAAATTCACAATGCCAGAACTTGGAATTAGAGACTCCATGATCCAAGGCTGGTTTTTGTGTTGGGTTGCAAAGGAGGCTTCTCCAATCAATGTGAAAAATCTTGATGTGAGTTTGGACCAAATTTTCCAGAAAAAATTGCTGACAAGTTTTTTGTTAGAATGGTTCAAGTTTGGTTTCAAATTAGCTTATTTCGGGGCAAGGGTTGAAAGGGATTCAGTTAATTTGTAATAAATTTCGGCTTGGCAAGGAAAGGCGCGTGAAAAAAAATGGGAAGGAGTGCAGGTCCTTGATTCGAGACCACTCCAAGTTGATGGTGTCACAATAGGCCTGTTCTGAATTCAAAACAAGGGAATACAGGCTTATTCAGCAATCTCCTTTTCAGAGGGTTACACTATCAAATGATGGAATAGAGAGGGATATGTATAAAATTTTATATAAAAATTGAGTGGCTGTTCAACATGGGTCGTGAGTTGCAGGGGAAGGGGCACTTATGCCAAAACGGACTTGGGCGGCTTTCGTTATTACCGGTTCACCGGTCGATTTGGTGTTGGGATTACACTGAATGGTAAATTTTTTATGGTGAAGGCGGGCCAATGGGAGCGTCGTGTTCACCAGCTCACTTTGAGAGGATTATGTAATTCCTTTGAATGGGAAGACATTCAGTGAAGGCCCCTGTAGATTAAGCCACTACATGGATCTTCATCCTTTATGTTCCTAAAGATGGGAAAAATTTCGTCATGCCAGGCAGTTTCAGATCTTTTCAAAGGCGTTTGTATTAGCCTGGGGTGCTATTAGTTCCAGTAAGTCAGTTGGTTCACCATCGAATTTCCGTTTTTCTGGGCCTCCAGACGATTCGGGTCAACGCGGTTTCGGTGCCACAGGAAAATTTGACAAAGTAAAGGCAAAATTATCAGTGCACTAGAATCTAAAAAATTGTCATTATTGAGATTCAGTGTCTTGTCGGCTAGTTTTCGTATTGCAAGGCCGTGTTGCCAGATGGGGCGTTGTTACGCCGCCTGATCGATTTACATGTGGGCAACAAGAACTCGCGGTTAGAACTGTCCTCCTGTCTAAGGAACGAAAGCAGATCTTCGAATGTGGCTGTCGTTGCTTGTTATTTTAATGGCGTCAATTTTCCCTACTTTTCTTTTTCCTAAATATGGTTTGGTTAGGAGACTTACAGTTATATAATGACGCATGTAAGTGTGTGGGTTTGGTGGTTTTTTCGCGGCTGTGGTTCCAAGGAAAATGGCGGAAATCCTGTGCCAAAATTTCATTGCATGATCAGATTTTTTCCCATATTAGGCAGTAGTTTTGTGGCGGGAATGCACGGTGGTAAGCCACATATTTATTGATTTATTTATTTTGGAAATTACACTTATCGGTGGCAACACCTAAAAGGGGGTGCATTCATAACAAAAGAACACAAAAACACAAACAGTGTGACAGTTCGACTTCATTTTGAACTTTTACAGAAATTTTACGTTAAGCTCCAAGCACGTCTGAGATAACTTTTGCGGGAATGAATCAATTATGAAAGTAATTTTGCGTGCTCATTCAAGCGATCGGTGTTACCATGAGTAACATCAGTTTTATATTCAAATCACTAGCAATAAACATTAACCTAATATGTTTGTAATTAATGGTCCTAGGCGTGATTTCAAGCTTTTAAAAATACTTCAGTATGAAATCATTGGTACAATTGAATGTGAAGAGGGAATGGGAATTTTTCATCAGTACCGTTTGTTGCACGTGGGCAAGAACCATCATTATCTGTCCCAACGGGAGATTCTACAATCAAGAGCAGTGTGTTGGAGCTTGCCTTAATTGTTTTGGAAACATTGGTAACGTTTCGCCATCATAGAAATCATCGCATGAAGCAGTTTGGTTCAAGCAGGTATATTCTCCTAGGCTACTTTGGTTTCCTTAGAGTCGGGAGAATCTACATATGTCGAAAAAAGGGGGATGGATTCACATATTAGTGTTTCAGATGTTCCATTTGTTCAACCCAGTTACACGTCGCTTTGCATTAGGTTCTGAAAATGATCAATTGGGTAGAACCAAGGGGGGTGAAGCATTCAAAAACCAGTCGTCCGTGCTGGGCGCTGACATTTGAAGATGCACGGAAAATGAGTTAGTTTGGGTGCTGTATACACACATATGTCAATTCGATACAGACAACTTCCGCCAAAATATCAGTTGTGGAATGTTGGGTGCTATTGGGTAATTGTCCTACCCATGGCCACACAACGAATGAAATTGACCACGTCCAGTCGTCTTGATTTAATAGAACCGCCTCAGTGAATGAACATCTTTCACCTAGCGCGAATTGATTATGAGAAAAAAGAGTATCTGAGCACAAGAATCCAGGTACACTATTATACACCTGGCAACTCTATACAGACATCAATTTGTATCACTACCGATTAGTGTAATGCAAAGCGGCACCCACAGTATGTGGAAGAAGCGGAGGCAGCCATTGCTTTCTATTGTTGGTACTCTAGGTTTTCTTTGTGGTCGGCAAAAAATGCGAGCGATGAATTTCTAAAGATTACGTCACGTTTTGCCTCCTTCTTATATAGAACTACTGGGTAGAACTACGTTTTGCTCCAAATGAGGGGATTAATGGCGTCGCGATGTGTCCTATAAAGGCAGTGAAAGATGTTGCATATTCGGTCAGGCCAGCTTTCAGGCCCTCTGTGCATTCATTTTGATCGGCAAGTTTTCACAAAGTATGCAGTTATTAAGTTCTGAAAAATGTGTGCGTCCGCAGTAGGTTTAACAGCTGAGGATTTCCCCCCTCGTAGCTTCACGATTGGAGCTGCCACTCGGATCATGTTGGGAATTCCAGTGGATAAATAAACATGTTGTCCGCTGGAATCGGAGCTGTTAGTGGGTACATTAGGCCATCTCATATGATTCTTTCCTTAAATCAATGGCTGTCATGTCGAAATCCTTCCTTCAGGAGATCACCTGGGCGGTTATGTGTTTGGCATGGCTGTTTTTATTTATGCAGGGCAATTTTTTGCATAAACCCTTAGGTTGGGTCTGTTAGCTAAAGGCTAGGCTACCAGTTCCTTACAGGAGTATCACTGAGGTGGACGGGGAGTATGGCCAGTTCAGATGCTTCATCGTGAACTTTAACAGCTTTAGCAATTTTTTTGCCTTGAGTTTAGGGTACCATTGAACTGGTTAATTAATGAAAATTTTGCTATGCTTTTACATTGCTTTACCTTTGTTTTGCATGGACCTTGCTCCTGCTTTTGCCTTGTTTATTTTGCAAGGGCGTATGACTACACTGATTTTGGGGCGACTCCATAGTTAAGCATGTCGGAGAATCCAGCACCGGAACTAACTTCTGGTGGGGGCGGAGTGTGTGGGATGGACTGTGTGGGGCTCGTATTTCCAACATGACTGTCAGGGCGTCCAGGTCAACTCGTCGTCTGGGTCATCCTATACCATTTGATTGCTGTGGGTTCTAATGACATCTTTGCAGACTGAGGTTTGACTAGATTAAGATTATTTGAAGAACTAGATGCATTATGATTTCTTCCTCTCACAAGATAATTTGGTTTAATGCCTTACTGGGAAGAGATACACTAAAGAGCTTAACCCATGTGCAGGTTTAAGATGCACATAGGTCTTAATAAAAGCCAAGAGAGTTGGCTCAATGTCCAATAATCAAATTATCAAGAATTCACACCATATTCCCCTACAACCGATGTATTTTATGATCATGTCCACCTTAATGATCATGGTCAAGACTTAGTCAAACAGCATCTGTCTAGCGCACTTGTGTTCTTTATCCGCATCCAGTGTGTCTCTTTTTCCTCCAGCAGGTGCTAGGCGTTTATGTGGGAAATTACCGTGGCTGTTCCAAACTTTCTGCCTCGCTGGCAGGCGCTTAATTTGCGTTATTTGTTTCGTTTCTTTTTCCTCTAATCATGCGCCGATTTGCTTTAAAAGGGGAGGGGTTTTGGCAAATTTTGGTTCAAAATTTGTTTGGCAGGTTTCACAGTAAATTAGTCCTTTCTGCTTTGTATATATGTAAATGAAGTTTGACAGACAGATGTTGTTAGACTGCTTAGTAATATATTTAATATTTCAATTGCTAATTTGACAGGAAAGGATAACAAGAAGGGATCATACTTCAACTCGCATTCTGTCCTAAATCTATTTGTATTAAGTAATATAATATATTAGGGATTTGTTAAGTGGTTGGTAAGTTTAACATGCATGAAAGGAATATAATATATAGTGGCATATTTACATCCTTTTTATTAAAATTCAAAAGTCCTGCGAAGATGGAGTTCTGACTCGGATCCCATCTGCAGGTTCCTGGGCCTAGATTTAACAAACTTTATGATGCCAGGGAAAGAAAGGGGGAGGATACTTCGGCCTATCTGTAGGGCTAAGTCATAATATGGATCTTAGTTGAGTGGGGTTTCCTCAGTTAGGCTAAGGGATTAGGAAGAACTTGCCTGGCCAAGGTTTGGTCGATGGCGCTGTATTTCAGGGAATTTCTTCCTAATTGTGAGTTGGGTGCAGATGTGGGATTCAGGTTGCACATCTGCATAGCTCACATTTAATGCCACTACCACAAACTTTCTTAACAAGCCATATTTGCTTTGTATGGAAAGGTACTATATTGATGGAATAAACGAAACTTCATAGTCCTGCGCATAACAGATGCGTAAATGTCAAATTGGTTGTTTTGTTTCATACTTTAGTGTGCGGATAAATATATTGCAGATGATAATTTTAGATTTGAACAAATTTGAAGACGGCCATATTGGCTGCCATCTTGGAACTAAAGCAGGATATTAAATATATACTTGACAAGAGTTTACAATTCCCCTTAAAACAACATTGTGTGGTTTCTTTCACACAGTTATTATATCATTACGGAAAATTTGTGCCGAGTTCAATGGGCGTTTAGTGTGTAAAGTGAATACCGTATGCATGATGATTGGGATTAAAAGGGCCTATAGCATTGTACAGCTATTATTGTCTGTTCCATAATAGTTGGTGAGGCTCGTCGTATTACGGGTGTTATGTAATTGTCGATTCCAACATAAATGAATGCTCATATTTTAGAGTGCACTAACATACTAAAGTATATTTCAAAAGATGTCTCTATGGTATTCTTCTTCTTAGCGTATGGCTTGTGGTGGTGTCTGGATTATTCAACTGAGAAGCTGATCCGGGGTCGCGTGTATCCATGATACGGACGCTCCTGACGTGGCTCGCTTTGAGGTTGGGGCGGATTGGGAACAGTTAGGGTTTTCACCGTACTCTTATTCGACACTGGCTGCGATGTACAGTTGTGACTCTCTGTACACGGGACCGCGGCTTAACGTCCCTCCGAAGGACGGGTCTTGATGGTCTAGAAGAACGAATATCCACAACAATAGGGTTGCCTTATTTGCAGAATTAGCTAACAAAATGTTGTCTATGGGTATACCATCGTGATCTCTATTTTGCCGTGAGCCACTGTGGTCCGATCAAAATGGCAGCAATAATACGGAAGATAAAATATGAAAGTTTTATTTTATTATCAATGATAGTATCACTTTTCTGACTGAGTCTGCTTCCAACTATACATTCGTAACATCGATAGAATCAGAAATATCTTAATCTTAATGCTGTTGAATTGATCGTCCACTTGTTTGGCATCTCCCGGCTTGATAAAGACAACTCTCCCTCTCTTGTATGGCTTCCCATAGAATGAAACTTTTACTTGAAACATCCCATAAGATGTCAAACCATGTCGGTTTTGCAGAGAATCATGTCGTATTCTTGCTGGAGGCTGTGTGTTAACGTGTCAGTACTTTTGCTCAAACATCCCATATGATAGGGGGATGTCAAAACATGGAGGTAGAAAGAGATGAAGAGTGGACGCCGGTATTGAAATCCTTTCAAGTATAGATATAAAGTTAAAATCAATAGAAAGAACGTGATGAGATATGCATTTGGTGTAATGTAGGCTGACTTAAGCGCGCAGGACTGATCATTGCCTCTTCACTTCGTCATAGAGAATTTAACCTCTGGTGAACTGTAACCAGAAGACTTGTAAAAAAATTGCTATTTGCATTGCACCCTTTAGGAAAATATCACCTTTGTCGAATTTTAACGTGTCTTGTGATCAATTCTACGAAATACAATTCAAATTCGAATATTGCCTATTATATTTTGAGTGCATTTTATGGGTACATTTTCCCATTAGGTCAAAAATCATGGTAATGTTTCATTACATTATTCTTTATATTTACGGGGAATGTGGGAGGTTTTAGTAAAAATTGCGAAAGTTAAACCTCGGTCTAAAGCGCCGAATACATTTTTTTTTTGCGCCATGTTGGGCCATTTGTGAAATGATCAGGACAGGTGACAAGACTATATATAATCCCTGGCGAAGCAATTAGGCTTATTTTTCACGGTCTATGTACTCTGGTATAATGTACCTTAAATGGCACGTAAGGGTAGTTTCCAGTCTTTGCAATTAACCCTTGGATGGTTTCCAAAAGTGGCTCAACTCTTTTCAGATTACCATCAGAAAGGGTGCCATTAGAATGCACTAGCCATTGGTTTCCGCTTCTCATCAGTGAACACATAACAATGGCTTGCCTATGTCCAGCTTTGCTAATCTTTTCTGTGCAAAGCATCTGCTGAGGATTAGATTCCTCATAGAAACGCATACTCGGTGTTCGGAAACGAGAAATGGTCGGAGAATTATAAGAGCTTAGCGTGAAGAACACGTGCGTAATATTTGATGGCATGCTTTTCAAACTAACTTTAATCATGTGATGTCCCTGTCGCTTTAAGTCATCCATCAAGTCGCCAGAATGTGAAATCGCCCCATTGGCTGTCTGACTGTGTCGCCAATCAACGAATGAAAGCCACTCTTGCCCCCTGAATGTTATAGCGCAGGCATCAAGATAATCGCGTTTTGCCGACGGATAGCCCCAATAGAGGTCAAAGACACGTTTGTCAAGATTTGTTGGGATCGCATAGAGAAGAACCATAACATGTATCTTAATTGTCCGGCCTCACACGTAGTCAGATAAAGTTTGAAATGCCGAGTGGTCGTCGCGTATCCTAACATGAACAGACAATAGTTGCATTAGACCCTGTTAGCTGATTTCCGTTGGGACCACTACTTACGTTTCTTTCTTCTCCCTGGCTAGAAGGGAAAATAAATAGTGCACTCAAGAAAGATTTTTTAGCCTTACTACAGCCTACACTCCTCTTAATTGTTGGGACACTTTGCTTGTTAACGAACGCCGCCCATTCTTCAAAATTAAATGAATTTCTGCAAGCCTGATGGGCACATTTACTGTGAAAACACCAATCTACTTAATCTGACTATATATATCCCTGTACGTACCTAACTCCATATTCGAAAATAATCCACGTTTGTGGAACCTGACGATTGAGATTTCGAGTAAGGGCGCCCCCCCCCCTTGACTTAGAAATTTTTTGACTTGTCGTTTTTTTTTGAACTGCATTCCTTCAGCGAGACGCTCTCTAAAGTCCCCCGGCCACTTCCAGGTGCAATAACCAAGGAAGCGGTACCCTCTGGACTTAGTTTTTTTTCTCTGACCTCTGGCTTAAGTTTTTTTTTTTCCACCCAAGGTTCGCTTAGTAGACCTAGAGTGATTTTCAGCTGACCAAATGAAGTGGTCCGCTACTGGAAAATCTCGCTGCCGTGCCCCCGCTACGTGACTTTTCAAACCCGAAGTTGGGTTCATAATCTAGAACGATTTACCCTGACCAAGGCATTTTTGAAAATCCTCCGCTGCCGTGGCCCGGTAGTGACATTTCACTGCCGTAGCCCGCCTAGGTGACGTTTCACTGAAATATCACTAACAGATCTAGGCCGACCTTTTCCCGCTACAAGGAAGGGCTCCGCTCTGGACTTAGTTCATTTTTGAAAAGTCTACCTGCCGTGGCCCGGCTAGGTGACTTTTCACTGCCGTAGCCGGCATGTGCTTTCCCTGCCGGAGCCCGGCTGGTTGGACTTTTCACTGAGATCACTAAAAACGATCTAGGGCGACTTTCCGCTTCCTTGGTGAGCGGTCCCGCCTCTGGGACTTAGTTTTTTTTTTTCTGAACTCTGTACTTAGTTTTTTTCTGACTCTGGACTTAGTTCATTTTTGAAATGTCCGAGATGCACTACCCTCCTATAATAGTACATTCTGGTCGCGACCCATTTTCTATCCTTAGAGCAACTTCATAACGATGGCCCATACTTAACCTCAACTTACTGGTGCGAGTTTGCTGTCATAAACTAGGCATGATACGCATTCTTTAAAACATTAGATAGGAACCTAAATACCCAATCCTAAATAGCTTTTGCGGAACCCGGTAGTAGCAACACAATTATTATCTAATTCTACCGGTCATTGTCTTGTGAATTGAATGTGCTAAGACTACCGCACATGTTCGGCCTACATATGACTCCTTCCCAACTCCCCAACACCCTGACCTCTAACCGTTCACCAACCTCTGACCTTGACACCGTGCAAGTGAACCCCTGACCTTGACCCCTCTAACTGACCCCTCACTTGACGGTAACTAAGGGGCGCCGCACGCCTGTTAAGGCGCGTGCTGTTTTAAAGTAATGTTTGGCCCAACCCATAACATTTGACCCGGTCGCAAAATTGTCCCCCCTGAACTTACCCGGCGAACTGACCCCCTCACATGACGTACTAAGGGGCGACCGCACGCCTGTTAAGGCGCGAGCTGTTTAAAAAACCGTAGGTTGGGCCTATTGCTTGAATCTGTGCCAACCACAACTTTTACCCTGTCGCAACCCCTTACCTTGCCCGGGCTAACTGACCCCCTCACTTGACCGTAAGAGGGGCGACCGCACCCTTTTAAAAGGCGCGTGCTGTTTTAACCGTAATGTTGGGCCTATTGCATGAAAGATCTGTCCCAACCACTAACCTTACCCGGTCGCAACCCCTTGTGACCTTGACCCGGCGACCTGACCCCATCACTTGAACCGTAATAAGGGGCCGGCCGCACGCCTGTTAAAGCTCTTGCAGTTTTACCTTAATGTTCGGCCTACGCTATTTAATTCACCCTTTTGCTAACTTAGATGGAATTTGTTGTTTGTAATGAATTTGTTCGACAATGTAATTGTAGTGGAATTTGTGGGCAAGGGAATTGTTTTCTTTCTTTTTTGACTTAAGTGTCACTCTGTTTCACAGACATTTCTGATAAGATTTATTGGTGTTGCTGTTAGAATTTCGCCTGCACTTCTGTGGTAGCAGTAGCTGCCAGCTTCCAGTCTTGTATGGTATCAGTAGTTTGTATTTGGAACTGTTGGTTAACCAACTCAACCGACGGCGCATGGGAACCTATATTATCCTGGATGAGTATAGGGCGCAGCCCATTCAGTTCCTTGCCGGGTACGGGATCCAAATACCGGCCGGATGAAGGCCTCCCATGTTTGGTTTTATTGGCTCAGTTCCAACAGTACATGTATGCTGCCCTTCTGTGGTAGCATCCAGTTGAAGCGATTGCGGGTGACTGGATAGGTAGCAGTAAAGCTCCTGAGAGATTGAAGTTACTAGTCTGATGTTAGTTGACTTGTAAGACAATCCGGCCGGTCGAAGGGTTAGGGCAGATCAGCTTACAGTAAAGTGTCCGGTCAAGCCAAATAAAACAGATGGTGCTCTCTTAACGCGGCACAACATCTTGTGTACATTTAAGCGATCTTAAAATGTAAAATCATTAGTTCAGTGGTGCACTAATCTCTCGGCACAACACTGTATGCGTCGGCTTATAGTCAATTTTAGAACTACAGCGGTGCACTGGTGGTTTCGGCACACGCTGCGGGGCACGTTCAATGTCTTTGTTCGAGTAAGTCAGCAGACAAAGTTATTAATGCAGGTGCCCTATCTTCGGCACAACCTTCCCTGAGGCGTCCGTCTTTCGTCATAATGCTTGCGCAACATGCACGCTGTTTGGACCGCAAGGTGGTCGCTCAATTCAAAAAAACTGCAAAATCTGATCAAAGATGAGCGATGGTAATACCAAAAAACCTCCACCGCGACCAGAGATGCACCCCCGCACGTTTCCCTGCCCCCGAACTTCGTCCGCTTCGCTTGCCCTTCCTGAATGCAGTCGTTTCTTCCGAATGTCTGGCATCTCCGACAGGGGGCCGGATGCCTCTTCCTCCTATCAACCATGCTCAGGTCCCGCCCTATTTTGGTTGAGGCTGTGCCTTAACTACAGTTCGATCAGGTGGGGGAACTGGCCGCCGTCCGACACCTCCAACTGTGTCCTCCTCTGCCAGTTTTAGGAGATACCTCGAATGACACAATTTTAATCAGCAGCCGGTATACCCCCGCATTGTGGACACGATTGTAACAATTCCAGGCATTGACCCGGCTGACATCGACCAAGAAGTAAAGCACCCTCTTCCACCAGTGCTGACTCGTTCTCCAGCAGGAGTTGTATGCAATTAACTGATCAGCTTTGTCACCCGCCGCCCTGTACTTGTTGTATTCAACAAACGGGCGGAGCGGCGATAATGTGCCCCTCTTTCTTAGAGCCTTTGGTTAGCCGAAAGCGCCGGCTGATCTTCTCGGAATCGTTGGCATCGCGGTACCCGTTATGCCCCGTTGAAATTAGTGGGACCACCACTTTCCACAGCGTGAACGTTGTGCGGCCATTTTGCCGAACAAAAAAGTACCACGCTGGGTCTTTTCCATGTTCTTGATGACATTGGCTCCGGGTGTTTTTGCGGCTATCTTTTGAGAAGTCCTCGGCTGTCCACGTGAATTCTCTTTCACGGCCCCAGTTAGATAGGTATCGCGCGCTCCAACAGTTTTCCTGGGCTAATAGATAGGATCCGTACAAACTTGTCGCAGTAAATTTGTGGAACTTGTTGTTTGACTCGATGTCACTGTCGAGCCGATATCCACGTACTTTCCGGCCGCTTGTTTGAATGTGCATAGGCAGTAAAGTGCACATGTATCCAGTGTCCCCATTCGCATAATGCGGTACATTCTGAAGGCCCTGGCGTAGTGCTTGGTCGGCAATTTTGCCGATGGTTCGTTCAGCCAACCGCATGCCCCTTGTACGGCCCCCATGCTTCATCGAGGAGATCAGTTGCGGATTGCAGTATATTTCTCCGGCAATTCCGCTGACCAGTGTCCCAGGCGGACTGGACACTATCCAGCGGATGCTTTTCGGATGTAATTTAACCTTTTTTATGCTCTTTTTCTTCCGGAGTTTCTGCAATCCATCTCTTTGGGTCGGTAGTCGATTCGCACAAGGAGATGGCTACCAGACAGGACTTCAAACGCTTTTTACTTAACCCTCGCAAATTGCAAATCATCGTTGTAAACCCGTGGGTCGACCAAAATTCCACTTGCGTTCGCCAGCGAATAAGACCATCACAGATGAACCAAACCACGCGCGGATTTCGGTTCGTTCGTTCGGCGGCCGATGTCATCTTTCTCACCCTCTTTTCTCTCAACCGGATTTTTGTCCAGTTCACCCCCGGCGATCTCCTGGAAGAGATTAGAGAAGAAAAACTAACTCCGCAAAATAGTCCAGGTGACGCTTCGTTGGTCAGGCGTCCAAAGGTCGTCACTCGCAGTGTACCCGCGGAACAATGTGTCGTCGCACCGGGTCAAATGTGGCGTTCCATCCGAGATCGTCCTTAGAGGTTCCTGCAAGTCCACCGGTCCTCGCTGGGGTCATTTTCTAAAAAAAATTTCTCCTCGTCTATGTACGCGGCCCCCTTCTGTCCGCGGGGGGCTGACACTATTAGCGACCGGGATCATCAGCTAAAAATCCTTCTGATCCTATAGCCCTATCATCATGTCACACTGCACTGGGGCCTTTTTTAAAGTCGTACCAGCGTTCAGGGTCCGCGTCAAGCAGCAGCTTCATCAACGGGTTCCACCATGTCATCGGCACTCTATCCTGGGGATTACAACGCGGATTTGCTCCGATCGTTTGGCAGATAGCCTTGCCCCCGATGAACTTGATGCAACCGGGCCCTTTCCCATCCCCCGGCTCCTTGACCTTCTTTGGATTTGGTTTGGCGCAGCAGGTCGGGGGAGAGCGCCGGCTCCGCTGATGACGTGGATGCGCCGGAGTCTTCTGCGCGCTTTGCTGCCCCAACCCGCCTCGTGTCGGGAAAGAATTCAGTGGCGGGGGTCGGTGTCTTCTTTTAATTGCTGCCAGCGCTACACTCCCGATATCCCCCCGCGGCTTCTTAGGCTTATTTTGGCAGCCTTTTTTCAGCGTTTCTTTTTACAACCACCGAGCTAAGCGTTCCTCGGTGGACTGGACTCTGAACTGCATGTCGTCGTGTCCCATTGCTAAACTGATACAGATCGCTGGCGATCGCTCCTTTTATAACCTTTTTTATTTCCCGCCACTAATCATCACAGTGCCCACGTACCAAGTGAGGGTATCACGTGACAAAAGGTAGGCCCCGAAGAAGAAAAAGAACAAAATTAATTTTACCTTGAGTGGGACACGAACTTGGAAATCCGGAATCCTGGCTGGTTGGTTTGTTGTAGCGTCTGGTCTTCGGTCGATCGTCCTATCCACTGATCCCTCTGATACTTACCTAAAACTGGATTGCATTTTTATAATCTTATACCTTGGGATCAAAGGGAAAAAAGATGCAACCACGTTGGATATCATTTTGATTTTAAAAAAAATAAAAAAAATTCTCCCAAAGTGACTGGAAGCGGATCTTTTCACCGTCCAAAATTTCTCCCAAAGTGACTACTTCCGGTGAAATTCAGAATGCCCAGACCCTAACCCTTGTGTCACTGACTTCAGATGCGGCCGGCCTTTAACCAAAATCCAATTTTTAATTTTGACAAATATCTACATTTGAAACTGGAAAAAGGTTCCTCTTTCGTCAAGAATTCGAGTAAGTCCACTTTTGAAAAAACGATCTAAGCCCAGCGGACTCACTGCCTCGGTCTTTAGCGGTAAAAATTGAGCGGTCCGTCTTCCTTGAATCTTTAGCCGAAATCGCGGCTGACAACATGCTGTACTGGTCCCTCTGAACTTTTGAAAAAATACTAAGCCAGAGCGGACACTGCCTCGGTATTTTACGGGAAATTTGCCCTAGATCCAACATGCCATAGTTTAAGGGTGAAAAAAAAACTAAGTCTCCAGAGCGGTCTGCTTCCTTGATCTTAGCCGAATCGCGGCCCTACAATGGCGTGAACTGGTCCGCTCCGGACTTTTGCAGAAATAACTAAGTCCAGAACGGACCACTGCCTCGGTATTTAGCGGGAAATTTGCCTAGATCCAACAGCCATAGTTAAGGGTGAAAAAACTAATTCCATAGCGGTAGGCTTCCACGCCAGCCGAAACGCGGCTACATGCGGTGTCAAACTGGTCCGCTCCGGACTTGTCAATTTTACAAAGCCCCACTGCAGTGGCTCGCCTATGTAGAGTATACGTCTGGTCCCGAACCACGCCCCAGCCTCTGCAAGGGCCGGCTTTTTGGCCTCTTCGCATGCTTACATTTTTGTACACACTCAATGTAACGCTACCGAAAGCGTCCCCTAGTCAAAATCCAGATTTCTCATACGTCAAACCCGTTCCATTTTTTAGCTTCTCTCCAGCGGAGAGCCGCCTCTCGGTAAAATCCACTACTAGTGGGAAAAACGCCCCGTCCTGCGGCTAGAACAAATGTTGGCGCAAACACTCTAGGCCTCTCAGACCCAACCACGACCCGGGCCAGTACCGGATATACTCCCCTATAGTAACTTTTTGGTCCCCGGGGACCACAGTTTGGGCGCCCATTTGGCACTTTCAATTTCTCCGCTTCACACCTGAATCACATCCGACCAGTGTTGGTCTGCGATCAGAAACCAGGCAGGCCCGTCACTCTTTCATACATGATTTTTTTTCCCCTTCAAACCTATTTTAAGTTGGTTTTGCGGAAACCGAAGGTGGCCAACATTTTTTTTAGTAAGCTCCCGGTGATTCCCGGGCGCAGAAGTGTTGGCGAATCCCGCACGATTCCAAACCTTGCCGGGCCACGGGCAGCAAACCTTTTTTCAAAAAGTATGATCACGGCCCTTTCGAAACGGTCCGCTCTGGACTTTGTTCATTTTTGAAATGTCTCACAATACCCTTTCAAGTGCCGGGCCACGGCAGCAAATTTAGCTGGGCACAGCGGACAACAAATCACTATTTATTGGGCCGTAGACAACCCTTGAGTCCGCAGAAATGTTGGCACCGTTCGGTTTTCCGCAAACCTGTAGATAAGGTGTGAAGGTTCCATCTTAATGTTTTAGAGAGTGCGTATCATGCCCAGTTTTTGACAACTGACTCGCACAAGTCAATTGAGGTTAAGTACTGGGCTATCGCTATAAGTGCTTCTAAAAGGATTAATGGGCCGCGACAAAACGTATACTATAGGAGGTAAGTACTCTCCGACTTCAAAAAGACACTAAGTCCCAGAGTTCAGAAAAAACACTAAGTCCAGTGCGCACCGCTGCCTTGGTCAGGCGTAAATCCGCCTAATATTTTAGTGATCTTTCATTGAAAAGTCACACCTGCCGGGCCACGGCAGTGAAAAGTCACCTGCCGGGCCACGGCAGGTAGACCTTTTTCAAAATTAACTAAGTCCAGAGCGGACCGCGGCCCTTGGTCAGCGGAAAGTCGCCCTAGATCGTTTAGTGATTTTTCCGTGAAAAGTCATAGGCGGGCCACGGCAGTGAAAAGGTCTCTAGCCGGGCCACGGCAGGTAGACTTTTCAAAAACTGAACTAATCCGAGCGGCCCGCTTCCTTGTACAGCGGAAAGTCGCCCTGATCTTAGTGTCCTTTCAGTGGAAAGGCACCTGAGCCAGGGCCACGGCGTGAAATGTCACCTAGCCGGGCCACGCCGGTAGACTTTTCAAAAAGTAACTAAGTCCAAGCGGACCGCTCCTTGGTCAAGCGGAAAGTCGCACTAGTCGTTTAGTGATCTTTCGTGAAAATCACCTCGCCCATGCCACGGCAGTGAAGAGGTCACCCAGCAGGCATCCGGGCCACGGCAGGTAACCTTGTTAAAAAATGAACTAAGTCCAGGAGCGTACCGCGTTCCCATTGGTCAGCGGAAAGTCGCCCCCCTAGATCTTTTACGTGCTCTTTCGTGGAAAATCACCATCCTGCCACGGCAGTGAAAGTCACCTACCGGGCCACGGCAGGTAGACTTTTCAAAATGAACTAAGTCCAGAGCAACGCGCTTTTTTTTCCTTGGTCAGCGAAATCGCCCTAGATCTTTTAGTGATCCTTTCAGTGAAAAGTCCCTGCCGGGCCACGGAAGTGAAACGTCACCTAGCCGTGCCACGGCAGTTAGACTTTTCAAAAATGGAACTAAGTCCGAGCGACCGCTTCTTGTTCAGCGGAAAGTCGCCCTAGATCAATTAGTGATCTTTCTGTGAAATGTCACCTAGCCGGGCCACGGCAGTGGAAAAGTCACCTAGCCGGGCCACGGCAGGTATACTTTTCAAAATGAACTAAGAAGTCCAGAGCGGACCGTTTATTTGGTCATACCGGTAAAAGTTGGGCCACGGCAGTGAAAATCACCTAGCCGGGCCACACGTTATGTAGACTTTTTCAAAAATGAACTAATGCCGTGGAGTGAGCGTAACCGTGCCTTAGTATTTACCTGAACGTGGCCGCTAGACTTAATAGTTTGGTTTTTTTGTGGTGGCTGAAAGCTTCCGGCCTGTTACGGCTGTTGGATGGCCGCGATGAAATCTACTGAAATTGAGAATTTGCCCAAAATTTGAAAAGTGGGGTAAACGGTGGGTTTTAGTGCTTTAAGGTACTATATATATATCTATCTATCTATCTACCATATATCTATCTATCCATCTTAATTTCTACAAATGGTATATATAGGTCTGCGTCAAGGGGGCGCAGAGAGACTAGTTCGTATGTTATACCCGCCCGCGAACGGAAGCACGCGGTGCTCAAAGACTGAGAAGACAAGTTTGAGGGTCCTCTTAAAAGCATATATATATATATATATATATATATATATCTATAGATAGGAATTGACTGAGGTTACCGACCGATAACAGAGTTGCAGGAATAATTAAAAGTGAAGGAGTAGTCGTGGAATTCTCATAAGTTATTTTTTGCAACGGAAAATTTGTCAGAAGAGGATGAAAAGATCATTGTTCGAATAATATGACTCGCCATTCACTTCCGTGGTGCAGTAAGTTCCGTAATAATGCTGTCCTTATTATGTGTGCATCAGTCCCTTTTCACTTGTAGGGGTTTGTGATTGTTTTCGATTTTCGATTTTGCAAATCGATAGTGTATTTGAAAATGATGCTTAAATGTGTAACTGTAAAAAATTATTCACCGAACGCACGTTAGCGGTAAGCATGGTAAATAAGGTACATGTAGACCCGAGGGTGTATTGGAGTCAATCCCACCCACAATGCCCCAGTTTTGGGAAATTTCACCTCAATAGGCCATGTGATCCCACAAAAAATACTATTCTTAACACATAAAAACCCTGACCGTTATGCTCATTGTACTCACACAAAGCATTACACTTAAGGAATTTTTGCATGATCATAAATGTCTTGTGGTTCTTTAAGCAGTTTTGGAACACTTTAATCCCTAATTACTGCCAGCTTTAGTTACATTACGTATAGTGACATTGCAATGCAGTATGGATTGATCAAAACACCCTCTGATGTTACCCCATGTAGTGGCGGAAGAGCGTAGAGCAAATTCAGCGTGATGTGAGAAATGCGGCAAATGCATTAGAGGGAGATGCACAAAGATAAGAGCGTGACCAATTGTGATCTCAAGCTTGGCAAAAGATTTTGTGTGCGGAAGATGCGAGAATGGAGCTGAGGTACGGTGGAAGAGGTGGAAAAGTTGTGTGATGAGGTGGAATCGTTGAAGGAGTTCTCGTACCTGGGGGATATGGTAAATGAAAATGGTGGATGTGAGGCAGCTGTGACAGCTAGAGTAAGGTTTGGTTGGGTGAAATTAGGGAATGCAGAGAGTTGCTACAGGTGAAAAAATAATTTTCTTTTTGAAGATGAAAGGAATGGTGTATAAGCGTTGTGTGAGATCGGTGATGCTATATGGGAGTGAGACATGGTGTCTGAGTGGAGTGAAGTTGATGGATAGAAGGAAGACTGAGGACTTAATGCAAATGTTCGGTTTGGAAGAAGCGGTAGACCGGTGTGGCTGGAGATATAGTCCCTACGGGCTCACAGTCCGGGAAGAATGGCTAAACAATGGGGCAATCGATTCAGTTGACTCTTCACGCAACGTTAGTTTCACGCTCTATTCCGTTGTCTATGGAGCCCGGACTATGATACCTGCCGGACTATGATTACTTTCACACCGGTTTACGAAGGCGAATGTTGTTCGATGGTATGGGCACGTGCTGAGTAAGGAGGGCGAGCATGTTTTAGGAAGGGCCTTTGAGTTCGAGATTTGGAAGGAGGGGACGATTAAAGAAGACATGAAAGAAGGAAGTGGAGGAGGAGAGTGTGAGGGTTGGATTGAGATGCACTGAATCGGCCGAAGTGGAAGGAAGGGGTAAGGGCGATTCCTGTGAGTGTGAGGTAAATCCGGCCACCCCGTTCACGGGGAAAACCGGATTGAAAACTTTGGATTTACTTATACTACTTATTAAAAAAGATTTTTAATTTTTTAAAATTTAAATGACGACATAAACGCTTGCCTTGAGCTGCTTTTGATTATACATCAAACTCTGTTTTTCCGGTGGAACTTTCATGAACGTCTCAATCTTTTTCTTCAATGAGTAAACAGTCATTGTCGGTACAAAGCTAGTGTCAAAGGACTCTCCATTCAGTCTTGTCACTGTAATGTTTCCACCAACATTCCCAGCTCCTGCGCCGTCTTCGTCGTCCAGGTTGCATGTGATTTCAGGGAACAACGTCTCAAGTATGCCGTGGCACTTTCTTAAATTTAAACATGATTCTTCGACGGTATATTGCACTGAGAGCATGCTTCGTGTTCTCCCAAACGAGTGAGACGCCCTGAAAGAAAAACAGTGAAAATCAGTCATCTTTGTGGGATTGACAACCTTGTCCACTCTTTACCCCCCCGGAATCCCCCATCATCAAAATTGAGATTTCGGTAATTCAAAAGAAAGTCATATTTCTCATTCCTCCAGTGAACTTTAAGGCCTAAAATGTTTTCCTTTCCCTTGTTACGACAAAAATGTTTCCAAATGGTGGTTGACCACTAGCTTACACCACTGTCCTATGCTAATTGTGTAACATTTTTGGTTTCCAAGTATGTTTTGTGATATGCTTCCACTTGAGGGAGAAACATCAGTTTGAATAATCGCCCTGATTCAAACAAAGTCTTCTGGTGACGTTTCTTGTGTTTATTAAACTTGATCCCTGTTTCCTTTGTGTTTTTTCTTCTTTTGGGGCCTAATTTACCTTTAGCTCACTCCTTCATATCACTTTTTTGTGATGTAATAGACATGGAAATAGAGTTTGATTGCATTGACTGATAATATCAAACAACAGCATGACGCAAGAAATCTTACTTACTTATTTTTCGCACTCTTAAGCTTGCGTAACTGGCACATTTTCATGAATATGGAATTCCTTCCTTCAAATCTCTCTCTCCAATGATAAGTCTAGGAACTTGAAGAACACAGGTATATTGACACAAATACAATTGTGTCAAAAAAAACCTCCATTCAGAATAAAAATATTAAAATAGTTAAGAATTGTTTATGCTCAACAAATGTTTGCTATGGTATAAAGAAGGATAAACAGGCTTTAGAAAACGTTTATTGGTGTCATTTGGACTTTGAGGAAGAAGTTACGCCTATTTTTTGTGTGAGAGACTTAAAAATCCTGTTTGGCCCCGATTTTTGAGCCAAACAAAGAGTCATCACTTACATAGAGTAACATTGCCTTCAGCAACTTATTTGAGTACAAACATTAACACCAAATATTGTTAAACAATAGAAGGTGGGAGAGTAATTGAAGGATTAATAAAATAATATCCCCAATCCCGAGATTAGAAAAGAAAATGCTAAGTAAAAATGTTCAATTTTCCAAATAAAAATGCAAGATAGCTTGTGTAGACCTTGGTTCAGAAAGATTTCATGGTTTTCACCTACAACGAACTTGGGAGCTAAAGGGGAACCCATATAACGTTTTTGTATTCCCTTTGAAAAACATCAGCGGCGATATTGATTTTATAGCTTTAGTTCTTCTTTGCAATTTATGGACGTGAGTTATACTGTCTTTGTGGCAAAGATACTTACCGTTATATGGATGTAAACTAAAAATCTCTGAGCATTTCATTATGTTCATGAACATGAGACATTGATATGGAGTGACTTTCAATAACTGACTCTTTATGATTGAACAATGGTCCTTTTTAATTTTTTGAAGATATCTTTACATTATAAGTATGTACCACAATAGACCATTTTAATATTCAAACTGATATGTTTTTGTCGAGAAGAAAGCGATACCACATGAAATTGCATGTGGGAATTATCTTTGCTATAAGTTTAGTATAATTCGGTGTCAGTCTCTCCAAATTGTATGGCTAAAATCGCAACTTGAATTGGTTAGGTCTCTCCTTAAAAATGACATATTCTGACCAAAATCCGAAAGACCCAAATAAAAACTTCTGATAGCCTGTTATCCCTGTAAACAACCAAGCAAAACATTGGAAGCAAAATAACGTTTATCTTTGAAGATAAAACTTTCCTGATTAGTCGGTTTTTTATTGACTCGCACTGTATACCTACCACAAAACATATAGAGCCTTAATAAAAGGCTAAGTACGCCAGTTATCTTAGTGCTAATTGTTTGAGGTTGCCGTACTTTAACAACAAATGTGCCAAGTACCATGAAGATGACTCGTACTGATTTAACGCCACAAGGGTCGGTCATAGACTGTTCAAACAGGGTGGATGCCCAGGGAATCAACTCTGCCGTGTTATTTCTTGTGTTTAAGCGCATGATCCGCCGTCCCTGCGTGAATAACCCCACTACCGAATTGGTTTTATTATAAAAATCGTTCTCTTTACCCATAAGGGGCTGATTATGGCTTAATCATTTTCACGTGAGGGTTAATATATAATTTATAAAGCTTTACCTGAAAAACTTGAGGGCGTCGCCAACATATTTTCCAAATGTGCCAGGGTCCTTTAGAGATCTTAATTCTAGCTTTCACTATGACTCCTAATATATCCTTGCATTCGAAAACTTTGAACACAAAGACATTATGATTAACAATCAACAAAAGCACAAATTAGATGTATATTATATATTATTTTTTGAGTGATCCTACTTACTTAACGCGAAGTTCATTTTTGAATTGCAGTACTAATTTTGTCGCCGTTCTTTTGATATATCCGTATGTCCATTTTGAAATATAACACCCTTGCAGATCGTGTGAGCTTTGTGGTCCCTTTGTCTACATGTCCCCTGGGCCAGTCAGGGTCAAAACCATTAATTCGGCGCAAGTTGGAAATGTCAAATTGAAAAAAATGAAATTAAAAAAAACGACTTTATATTGCATAAATGAAAGACATACCACTCAAAGTTTCTTTTTCTTTTTGAAAAATATCACATGTAATCTTTGTCGAACTTTTTCTTTCACAACACAACACCTTCAACTTTAGTATTGTTTTATTCCATTAAGTAAATTAGTATCATGTGATTTAACAATACAATTGAAGATTTCAATCACAAGTATGTAATACCTCAAGTGGTTTTTATTGAGTACGACTTTATGTAAAGTTTTTTTGATTTCTAGGATAAATACTATTCCACATGTGATCTGAAACTTATTTTGGGCACTTTAAACTCCTAAGTTTAATCATTTAGATCAAATTAATACACAATGACTCTTTTTTGTTTCCTTGTATTTTTATGATATTTAAAACCCGTAAGTTGATCTGGTTTCTTTTTTCAAATTATGCATTTGTTGCTTGCTCTCCGCATTGGCATTCATTACAATTGATGATGCAATTTTACTATGAATGTGATGAAGGACAATGTATGAACGTATGTTTCATAACGTAGTTACACAATCAGTGCGACTGTGCTCTACATGGTGATATCGAGGAAATAAATCATCTTAAATGTTTCCCTGTTAATTACACTGATCATTCAATGAAATTGTAAATTCTCTTCAATGGTAATGTAATCTCTACGAAATGAGTAATTTTCTGACGGTCCTTTGAATTAATTTCGAAAATAAAAATATCCGTTAAAATTATTATTTTTTCTCAATTCCAATTACAAATGGAATGAATGATCTTCCTAATTAAATACCTACCAAAATCAATCAATTGTGTCCGTAATTATCCCTGTCATGATATCCAGACTTTTTTGCATTTCATATGGGATTTGGGTTGTAAGAAATGTTTGGACCCAAGGGTAACGTAAGTTTCATTGATTTTATCTAACTAACTAACGCTTATAGGTCCAGAGCCATCACATTTTTATTTACAAACAAAAACGCTATATATCAGAAATACATCAATGAAGCCGTCTTCTTGATCAATTGGGCAGGTATTTGCCTTTGACATAATGGCATATTTTCCTCTTTCCTCCAAAATGCAACTTTTTCTTGATTATAACATGTATATTAATTACTCCTCTGGTCATGATCGTAACCGACAATCTTTTCAAATGAAAACAATATAACTAATAAAACATCTGTTTGCTGATCCTTCTATTTATCAAAACGCATAAAGTTCGAACGTTTTCATATCATTACAGCTACTAACAAAGGTTTGCTTTGAAACATTGGAACAATGAAATACCAGTAACGTATTTTTCATGTAAGATCAACACCCTTATTTCAATCCCTTGCAAGGGTCAAGCGTTATGTTTGTTTGCCGTAACGGTAACATACAAAAGCAGGGTCGGGAGATATCGGTGTCGGTCGGGTCTTTGTTTTGTTTTTGAGAGTTTTAGATAAAATACATGTTAAATACTAAAATCAGCGCTTTTTTCAAAATGTAAACAAAAAACATTCAAACTTTAACATACACACTTTTTATGATTTATATTTCTTTTTTCCCATCTGTCCATGTTTCTCCGAAAATACAATGGAAATGGTGAAATTTGGTGTAAAAAGTGGGTCGGATCGGATTTTTTCTCTTTATCTCTTTTTTTTAAAGAAATAAAAAAAATCAAAAGTCAAAAGGTTTTTTAAAGGTCGGTTTGGTTACGACAACAACATCTTCTTTTATACTAATCTATCTGTCAAGATCGCATTGTTTACACACCACCTGCTGACTAACAACACTATTCAACACTTCCGACGCAACCAAGTTTTAGCATCAGGAAATTTTAAGGTAATAATCTCAATTGCCTCATTAAAGAACTAATTAACCTTACACATTGTATGCATAGGCCTTTTTCAAACACTCTCATTGCAAACCATACACGTTGCAATCAACTTTTGAAATGGTACACTGGAACATACAACCGTATGATTAGTCTTAATCTTGATTCTCAAGATTAATTGAGATAATGCAATTCTCGGTACATATTGCTCATTTGTCTTTATCATGCCAGCCTTGTCTTTTGTCTTATTCTAAAGAGCCTCTTTGATAGACCTTTCGAAGGCTCTATCTTGCATCGGACTCCGTGTATGTGACCCATCCCACAAATTCATCTTGCTTTTTCGGCCCATTTAAAACTAATAGAACTACGACAGCATTAGTTTACAGTTGGTTAGTAAACTGTCATTATAATATTGCAACTTACGTTAACTTTTTAACTCTATGTAACAAGTGATTCCGAATAATAATAGAATAACAACACAATCCTGCATTACGTAGTAAGTATAAATCGTTATATAATCAAATAAATAAAACTGTATAATAAAAACACTTTCATAGTAACACGAGTATAATCACATGAATACGGTAGTTATTTGTGAAACCTACGTACCACATGTTTAAAAGGCATGTTATAGGTACATTTTACTATAAGTAGAATTTGTCACTTGTCGAAAACAATTGTTATAATTATCCCTAACTTCATTATTGCCGATTGTTTTAATAAATACTTATATCCTAGAAAAAAACACATCACCATCTGAAGTGAAAAAACGAAACTTACGTGACGTGATTATGAAACGTACGTTCCAAATTTTATACTCTATATTAGTCTATATTGGCAACTGTAATATACAGTGACATGTTTGTCGTTTTGCACTCCGAGCTAACCTTACCAAAGAGGTACCATTACATTCCTGATAATCAAATTTTCACTGATTTAAGCAGTTAAAACAGAAATTTGTCTTTAAAGGGCAAAATCTTTCAGCTGATTTCGAACACGTTTCACTTAAAATCCGTTATTATCAGGAGTGCAATGGTTTTTGGGGTGTATCAATAATTATAATAGGGCCTTTTTGATTTCGAGTGTATCGTGCGCATAGTCTTACAGAGCGCATAGCTCTGTAGCCCTGCCGCGTATGTTACAATACATACAAACGGCATTGATTAGCGCCTTCTCAGAACAAGGTCAAACAAGCGCTTTACAAAATCGAGAGTAATTACTATTTAGCCTCAAACATGGTTCCTCTTTTAAATCTACCTGTTGTTTTACTATGAGATAAGTACCTAACATCAAACTATAACTAAAAAAAATGAAACCGCTGCATAATTAATTATCATGTGAGGCAATAACAAAAACACATTTAAGCACACAATCAAACCTTAAGGAAATAGAAATTTTAGAGCTTTCTAAAGTAAAATGGACGTGGAGTGGCGAACAGAGATAGGCAAAGAGTTTCCATAGGCTAGGGGCCGAATTGCTGAAAGCCCTGTCACCCACTGACCTTTTTGTGCGGGAAAAAGTGAGGAGCGTCCTTAGTCATCTGCAGAACGCAATCCGGGCCTGCCAGTATATACAAAGAGAGGGATTCGGACAAGTAAGATGGCAATTGTCCGAAATGCCCATTGTAAGTAAGAAGCATAATCTTAAGACAACGCGCTCACTAATTAGTAGCCAATGGAGCTCTTAAGGAGTGGTGTGGCTGTGTCCTATCAGATCTGACCCAGCCTGTCTTGGCTCTCTATTCTGCAAAATTTGATGTTTACTCCGATCTCTGGCCGCCATTCCATACAAAAGTGAATTGGGATAGTCAATGCGAGATAAAATCAGTGAACGAACGAGATGATGACAACTCTCAAATTGATAAGCGGCGGATCCGGAAATTTGCGAAGGTGAAAGTTAACAGACTTAATGATGACCTTTACATGTTTCATTCCATTAGCATTGTTTTGATCAAACAACACCCCAGGTTTCCTACTTGGGGCCGCGGACTGGGGGAACTCCACTGTCCCGACCCTGATGGTAATATCTTTGAGGCGATTTTTGTAATAGGATCTGCGATGAAAACTTCTGTCTTTTCATCATTCAATGTGAGTTTGTTACAGCGGCATCCACTCACTGATTTCATCAATACAAAAGAGATTTTCAAGGTATTATTTTGATAGAGATTACTTTGCAGGGAAGTTTCTGGAGTTTTGAGTTATGCCACAGGTAATGTAACAAAGCATGATGATGTGAACTTCATATTTTTTTTCTTAATTTATCATGATATTACTAGATCTTTGAACAAAGGTTTGAAGATATGTATTTTTTTATTGTCACTAGGACCGAGACTGGCCATAGTAAATGCATGTAGGAGTTTCACTCACCAATTAACCGTTTGGAAATCCCCAATGTCCCAATCGAGCAGATCGTGTCCTCCCCTACCTGTAACAGAGCCACGTGTATAGTCTCACATCTTGATCGATTACGCTGTGACAACAGACATACAGCAATGCTTGCGGCTTTGGCCGTATTGTAGTTATAAACGGTAACGATATGAATAGTTTGGTGTCAGGTACCGGGTCACGTGTCAGGTATCAGATATCAGTTTGCTCCTTCGCGGGCGACCGATATATATCACCGACCTATGTTAAATCAAGCGTCTGTACTGACTTCTGCCAAAGGCTATTATTTTTTTTCCAAAAGACACAGTGTATTATGTCAAATACAGTACAAAATTTACTTTGCCCCATACTGATTCAAAAACCGACGTACTATGCCGATAATCGTTGTTGTTTTCCAATGTAGGGATACGTTACGTCATTTTTACCTGAATGGGTCCCCCGAAGCAAATAATAAACCAATCAATGCCGTGACGTCATCAAATCTTTATTTTTTTTCCAAATTGGCTGTTATTTCCATAATTTTTAAATGCCTTTTTAAGATTCACCAACATCTTATATTTGTTCTTTAATAATTAATATTCAATTGTCCCCCGCATGAATGGTGGAAAGATGGGTCAAAGTCTACAACTGAAAACATAGTCATACCGATCTAATACCCTTACCGTGGCCCGTATGAGTCATACGGGATCCCCGTGTTAGTTCTAGCGGCTTTACAGCCACTTGCGCGCGGCTGCGGGGGGTTATATGCTCGATCTTCTCCACGTTGTCAATGAGCTTCGCCGCATTATGGCTCTCATAGTTCGATCCAGCTGACAGCATAGGGTATCGTACGGCTAACAGTTTTTGATTTAGCAACTGTTTTTAAATAAGTAGTAAACGTCTGTTTCTATCTTGTGTATGTTTCATCTTAGGTCCACGGCATCCAATTATTATGTTAGACATGCAAAATGAATGATTCTAATGAAGGTACCTAGGGGTAATAGTCTTAGAAATGATAACCGGTTAAAAAGTCCTCCTACCTTTCATTAGGTGTTTTGAAGCAACGTATGTTGCATTTCTTAACCCATACCGTGTTTTTGAGGGTTGTAAATTTCAATCTTGACGCCTTGCGATTTTAATATTTTAAAATACACATACCTGATGGCAGTAATACCCAATCGTCCCCTGTCCTATGACTACAACAGAAATATATTATTTAAGTAAATTAAGCTAATTTTCTCATCTGTAACAACGCTGAATCATCATTATACTGTACGTGTAAACGTAGGTTTCACTTAGGTTGTGCAAAGACCTAATAAGTCATTATTTTTTTAATGAGGCCAAGTAAGCATTCATTTGTGTCCTATTTCCCAATAATTATGGACTATATTTTCATTGATAATAGATGCTTCAAATTAATTGCATCTGAATGAACGGACACAATGACCTGAAATGAAACTATTTTTAATTTGCGACATGGTGGTTTTAACTAGAACTCTGTAATACAACTTTCTTAGTTTGAAATCATACAATTCTTAAGAAATCAAAACTGATACTTACTTTTACTTTTTTTATGTTAATATTTCATTTAGTAAAGAAATTTCGATTTAAAGGTATAATTTTAGTGAAAACGTGAACTTAATTCATGCGACACGTTTTTTTTCCAACTTGCGCCGATTTAATGGTTTTGACCCCACGGTCCATCTAGGAGGTCATTCAGTGGTTACCATATGAGATGCGCGAAGAGCGGGTATCTGGGCAGTAAGTCATTTCACTTGGGGATATTTTGATAGAAAGCTTTGCAAAAATCAGAATTCACATTTTTCGGGACCCCTGTTTATGTGAAATCTCATCTCCGTCTGCCACGTTTTGCACCTATTTACCTCCCCGCAATTCCCTAACTGTGTGGAGGGCATCATCGCCGTTGCTATGTAAAGAACTCACCGTTGCCCTGTAAAGAAAGCAAAGTAACTTACCACTTAGCAGTGTATGGTGGGTCTCCACAATCAAACTCTTAAGAGTAAACGGAGGACATTCCTTTGACTTTTACTTCTCCCGCTCGCTTTGCACTTGCATGCTGAAGCATATGGGTCAACCTGTAAGCATAAAAGAGAAAATAAGTCTGAACTTACATTGGGGCCCGGGGATTGGGCCCTAAGTCAATACTTCTCCAACCCATGTGTGAATTTGACTATGATTTTGGAAGTCACACACACCCACCAAAGTATTCTTGGCATTTCTTCTTTCTTTCTCCCTTTTAAGAATTCCCAGTTGCAATGCAATTCTTGTATACATTCTCCCGCTGTTCCTTGACAATTGTGTACTGTATGTACTTCAAGTTGACTTGTGGTTTTGTTCAAATTGAACGCTCCCATCACTTTCATGTAGTAGTTTGTTGTAAAATGGTAACACTATTTTGGACAAAGTAGAAATGAATGCGAATTCATTGATATCAACCGACATGTAGGCCTTAGGTCTGGCCATTCTACATCAGATGCCTTGACCTATATTTCCCAATGCATCACCAATTCCATCAATGGGGACGGTTCTCATGACATTGCTGTGAAAGTCCCAAGGTCCAACTGGCCTCCCACATAAGATCAGTTCTCCCTTTTTCTCTGTAGGCTTAGGGAAAAAGCCCTTTCTGCTCAAGTAACATCAATCCGGACGTGCAGAGTTTCAAAACGGGAGTAAGAATATTGAAAACTAGTCTTGCTGGACTTACTATTTTTGAGACTTGCTACAATTTCACGTCTTATCCAAGACGCATCATCCAGCCGACTGTTGGTCTTGTGGGGCGGCAAATCACTGACCCGTGACGAGTTAAAATTGTCACTTGACCCAGTAAAACCTCGAGGGATCTTCCTAATAGCTGGGTCGTAAGTCCGTGGCAGATTATGACGTAGTCCTCCCCCTCGTATGAGAGTGGTGGCAGGTTGTAAGAGAGACAGGGAGGGTATAGAGCCGAAAAAAATCATCTCCAAAGTACAAAAAGATCTGTCTAAATGAGCGAATTCGGCAAACAAATTTATCGATCGATGTTTTGAGAAAAGGGTCGACGACCTCTCCAAGAGAGCTACATAAACAATTGCCAGATGACGTATTCAACCAAGGGTCAGAGTTCACCAGCATGCACAGTGACCAAACCCGGAAGTCGAAAGAAACGCAGCCAAACAAATACATAAGACTGCAATCTCGGGAAAAGAGCGGATAAAGACATAATTGGAGAAGAAGGAAAACAAACACAGGATGAGTCGGTGAAGAAACGCTGGGTCAAAAATCTGTCCAGCAGACCTTCACCAATGAAGAAAAAGGACGTGTTACCAGGGGTCTAATTTACGCGGTTTACACGGGACATATACCGCCACGTGGAAACTAAAACAGCTACAGAATCGGCGCTAAAGCAAAACAACTGAATGATTTGATCTAATGAATACGTGCGAAGGTCAACAACATGGTTGTTAATGCCAAATTCCCCCTTCTATATCAGCAAACAAGAGAGGCAATAGCGACCCTCACTAAGGATAAGAACATCTTAGTGTTACCTGCTGATAAGGGTATTGATGGCTGTGGTGCTCAACAAATCTACTATGACAACAAAGCATCCTCACGTTGAATGATCAGAAAGTTTATGAGCCTCTCAAAAAAGATCCCACTTCCACCTATAAGAGGAAAGTATTGAGGGCTTCAACAGTTAAGAAGTCAGAGGGCAAGAGACGGAGTCTGTATCATAAGTTATACCCTGCAGAGTCGGTCCAAAACATTTTACGGGTTACCTAAAATCACAACCACAAAACAAGCCAAATAACCCGCTACGTCCCATTATCAGCAGTATTGACTCGTCACTTACAACGTCGCCAAATATCTCGCAGAAATAGGTCCTTTAGTCGGAAAAATCTGTCCACCATGTTGCCAATTCTTCAGATTTTGTCAACAAAATCAGGACATTAAAGTAGAAGAAGATGTGAACCATAACCTCATATGATGTTTCATCCCTCTTTACATGTGTACCACCAGAGGGAGCAGTAGACGTCGTAAGCGGATTTGTTAAAGGACAAAACTTTGGGTGAGCGGACCAAGCCTTACTGTGGACCAGATCTGCACCTTTTAGAATTGATGTCTCAAACTCCACAACAGACTTGTCTACAATGGGAGTTATTATAAACAAAAACATGGATTGCGCGAGGGGTTCGCCGGTTTCCCCAATTGTGGCAAATTTGTATATGGAGCGCTTTGAAAGATTGGCTCTAGAATCTTACAACGGAATCCACCAGTTACTGGTTTAGATACGTGGACGACACGTTTGTGAAAATTTAAGAAAGTGTGAAAACTTTCACATTTTTTTTTGCCATCTTAATATGCGACAGAAATAGCAAGTTCACCCAGAAGGAGTGTGAACAATCATCTTGCTTTTAGACGTCTCATCACCATAACAAGACAAAGACCACGCTAACCTCCACAGTACACGAAAGTCCACAGCATACAGACACAGTAAGTGAGGTCGACTCCATCATCATTAGTCCACAAATAGGAGTTATCAAAACGCTATTCCATCGCGCAGAAAGCATCCACCCTTCTACGAGGAAGCAAAAGAAAGGGAACGCCAGCACCTCAAATTAGCACTAAACAATTGTGGATTACAAAAACTGGACTTTGAAAAAGGCATTAAACACCACGCAACAAGACCAAACGCAATGCGGATCCATTCGCCCTCTTCTGGAACATAATACGCAGGAATCTCCACTATCCTACATTGGTGGCCTATATGAGAAGAAACTTAGAGAGTTCAGACATTTCACATCCTGTCTTCTGAACATGCCAAACACTCTCAGCAGAAACTGGTCATCTATAAAGACAAACCTCCTAGACACAAAAGAGTAATATTGTGTATGCCATTCAAGTAAGGACAAGGACTGCAAGGATCTGTACATAGGTGAAACTAAACAGCCCTATGCACAAGCGCATGTATCAACACCGGCGACCTAGCTCATCAGGAATTAACGATTCTGCAGTTTATTCCCCCTCAAGTTCACCAAGCACTCCTTTGAGGATAAAGACGTTATTGTGTTGGACACAGAACATAAGTGTGAGAGAGGGGGTTGAAGGAGGCAATATACGTCCAGACGCGAGGCACCATCCCTCAATCGAGGCGGAGGGCGGACGAGGACTACGTTCATAATCTTCCAAGGACTTAAGACCCAGCTATTAGGAAGATCCCTCGACGGTTCCTGGTTCAAGTGACAATTCTTCCTCGTCACGGGTCAGTGGTCCGTGAGTGATTTGTGCCGCACAAGACCAACGTCGCCCTGATGATGCGTATTGGATAAGACGGAAAACGTACGCAGTCTCAATAAAAATAGTAAGTCCAGAAGACTAGTTTCAATATTTCTTTATTTATACCTACCTGGATGAGTGAGAACCTTCACAAAACTATTTCAAAGGGAGTTATCGCTAAGCATTTAGGCGCCAATCCGTCGCGTGTGTTTTTTTTTTAAACTTAAAAAATTTTTTGAGAGGTAACTGATGTTTAATTTGGTTTTATTCTGGCTTGCATTGATTGAGCTTCACATGTGTGATATCACACTTATAGCATGAGGTCTTGAAGCTCCGCACACAAGAAAAAGAGCTTATCCAGTTTAATTTAAACAAATATCAATTCGTTCATGCGGATTTGTAAGATACCGCTGATAGGGGAACTGTAAATGTATTAAATATCTTGAATTAGAAATTTATGAATTTGATTTAGTGTGAATAAATATGCTACTGGCAAAAAACATAAGCTTGTTTCGCTTTACGAAAAAAAATATGTGGACACCATGTTGTACCACTACCACCTAACAAATGTAAAATTGACCTGTTGTGAAGTTTGAAGAGTTTTTATAACTTGATTCACAGGTTTGCAAAAGGGATCCCTTATTTGTTGGATGAGGTCAAAGGTCTATATGCCAAGGTCAAATGTCATGTGCGTAAAGTTGTTAAGATGGCTGGGCGGCCCACAGCTTATATTACTTTGGAATTTTTATAGCGAGGCGAAAGCCTTCGCAGAACCGCGAATTCTGTTTTTGAATTATGTATTGTTTTGAGAACAGTAGATACGCACTGAACAAAGCTATGCTTGGGGCCCTGGGACCTTTAAAATGGGCCTTAAAAGTTAACCCTTGAGTGCAGTATATATGGATCATATGAATGTAGAGGACTTAAAATGAATCTCTATGCATTACAAATAAACCATACTAGATTTGAATTCAAGATATTATTTGATTGGATTCTAAGGCAAATATTATTTAATTTGAAATCACTTGGGTTGATCCCTTAAATACAATCCAAAAGATTAACTTTCGGATCCCGGGAATTTAGAGTGATAGTGATATGGCCACCAGAACAATATGCCCGAAGTATAAACAAATACATTAAATTCAAACCATGTAAGATATTATACAACCCAATTAGACCAGGTTGGCACCACAGCGAAGCTATGAAGATATAATAGCACAGCAATTTATTGGCTATTGACACTTAAGTGACAGGAGGAGATTTTTTTTAGGATACGGAAATTTCTCTCAAATTGCACAGGTTCGATTGTAGACCACTACTAAGGACGTTCCAAAGGTTTATTGGACAAAAACAAGTACAAAAGGAAAACAGCAATCCTTGTTTTGAACTTGCCTGACTATCGTAATTGTCCCCATAGAACACCGTGCTTTGACTTTCTGTCGTGCACGACAGAAAGTACTAAATCATCATTATTATTACATATAGGCGTATTCGGCTTATGCACTTCAGGTGTGATCTAATACATTGGAGTGCATTCCAAATATGCAAAAAACCCGGGTTCGAAAAAAATTGGGGGCGCTTCTTTCTGGAAATCTCCTCATGTCTCTTTAAGTGTATAAGGTCTTGTGCACTCCCGTTTATGTATACGGGGACCCCCGGGCGGTCTCACTTTTGGTTTGGGTAGGGATGTGCGGCCGGGTGTTTGAACCACTACCCCGAAAATATACCAAAAATGACAGATTTGCTATACCTGCTTTATTGAAGGTTTTTGGGGCGAAGCCCAGAAGCTGAGAGAAAACTAACTGTTAAAATGTATTTTGAGCCATTCTGGCAGCACTATTTTTCACATTTGTGGTTTGTAAACATTCTTCATACTTGATTGACAATTGGAAAATCACTTGCAACAGAAATGCAACCCTTTCATATACCAATTTGCAAAAAAAGGGACCGTTCAATATGCCAAAATCGCTGAAAATGCAACCCTTCTCGGCCGCACAACCCCGCCCCCCTCTGAAAACCACTTTGCCGGTGGATTTTTTTACCAAAACTCTGGTCATTGATGGGGTACATCAGCACGACCACATAACATGGAAAAAATGAAAATCGGTTGCATCGATTCAAAAGGCGGTCCAAAAACCGATTTTTGCAACCGTGGCGCTCCCAATTCCCCTTTAAAAAAATGAAAAAAAAAACACTTTCCCGAAGCACTTTTTCCATAAAACTTGGCTCATAATAGGAAAACATAAATACATTTACATTGCTGAAATAAAAATTACAAAAAGTTACTCCAGTACGATTTAAGAGGCAAAACAAATTTTGAATAGCGCCACCAAAATGCTTAAGCTAATTAGCATAATAACGCCATGTCTGATTTGAATTTTTTCCCACCAAAACATGCGCAACTGATATTTAGGCAATTACATTAAATTTTGGGCAAAAGTAATTTACCGTTAAAATGGCGTACGAAACACAAAATGTTGGGTCCACATGGACCCCCCTTATACACTTAAGTGTTAAAATAGTACCGTATATGTTGTTGAGATTGAAGTACGAGTCATATATATGTTGGTAATGGCCTTTCATATATAAATTGAAGAAAATTTGTGTTGTATTAAATCTGACACGATTCGTCATGCAAATGCATGGCTTTCATCACTGGGTCTTTTACATAGGCCGCTTGCATTATAAGAGTGACCTATGGTAAATATTGAAAACGATAAAAACAAATTGAACAAGACCGAGAATGTCTCGGAAGCTGCGAATGAACCAAAAGCATGTGAGGATGTGGGAGTTCAAAATTAATATTGGTCGACCGAAATGGGGCACATTTTCGCAGATTTTGCTCATAACATCCAAGCAAAACATCATTTAGCCCTAAGATTTAATAGGGTAAATGATTAACATCCGTTTCGTTTCGTAAAATTACTACAATACACCAAAATTGTACACAAGGAAATAAAAGAGGAACATCACAAGCAATAAGTCTGTATCCCTTTGGTATCAAAAGTTAGAATTCATTCGTATTTTTTATTACAAAAACGACTGGTAAAAGAGGCTAATACTATTGTGTAAAATTACTATAATACACCAAAATTGTACACAAGAAAAGACGAACAGAAAATAACAAACAATATTTCCGTTTCGCGAGCTCACACGTGCAAAAGATTCTCCATATAAAGTGTTGCCGACTGGCTTGTTGCCGACTTGACCTGTCACCGAAGTTTCCAGCATACGTAAACATAACAGCATGAAAAAAGCGCTTTGTCGTCGATTTCGCCCGCCGGCGACCTCGCTTATAAAATGTCCTTAGACATCCAAGAAAACACCGTCAAGTATTGTTGTTGTTGTTCAGAAAGTTACCGGTTGATGAGATAAAACGAGATTAAATTTTCCAATATGGCGGTATAAATAGCACGCAGGTTGTGATGTTTTTATCACATTAATATTGCACAGTTCTAATATGTTACTAATAACGCGGGTATTAATTAAGACTTGGACCTTGGTAGGTGCGTTAGCATGACATCTATACAGGATACGCGGGCGGGCTCGCACGTATTTGAATAGTCGGCGATTGAAACAACCGGAACTTCCCCAGCGGCCATTTTGTAGAGGGCAGAACATGAGAGGGTCTCAGCGTACTGATTCAATGCGAAGTCAATGCAAACTTGTTGAAAGTTCTTTATTTGAAAGAAAAAATCTTAGTATTTTATTAAAAATTGTTGTAATTTTGTCAGTAAATGGACACAAATTATGCCACAGTCATAATAACGCTAATTGGCGCGATACAACATCCTAAATGCTGGGATTATTTACTGTGTAGCATATTGGAGTGCCCCAATTTGTGCAGTATTACAAATATTATTGAGAAAGGTTGAAACAAGAAAATGTCTGCCAAAAAGAAATGTGTGTAAGTGAAAAAAAATGTGTATAATTATTGTGTGCATATTTCAGGAAAAAATTCACGTCCCTCCTCTCTGGCTTCCCTTCCCCCCTCCCCTCACCTCTACACTGCAAAAAAATGGGGTGTTTAAAACTTTAACACCAAGTCGGTGTCAAGCACTTCGTTGGTGTTAGTTTCTGGTAGTGAAATTTGGATTTAACACCACTCGTTGTGCTGCATAATTTATTAATTATGGGTGTTGGTTTTGTTTATGATTTGTTAGAGCAAGCAATTTATAATAGAAGCACCAAATAACACTCAAGCATTTTCTACAAAAATCACATGTTACATATATATTGTATAACACCAAATTTGGTGTTAATTAACACCAGAGGGAGGTGGTTCCCGTATTGACTACAGGTGAGTGTTAAATTAACACCAGTAGTGTAACTTTGGCACCTGGCAGTTTTAAAACAATTATTAACACCATATTGGTGTAAATTAACACCAAGGCAGTGTCATATCATACATATTAACAACCAAATTGGTGTTATAATAACACTAACATGGTGTAATCTAACCCAGTGGGGTGCTGTCCCCTATTGACTCCAGGATTGTGTTAAATTTAACACCCCTGGTGTTAAATAAAGTTAGCACTCTAGTTTTAGCCGTGGTACCTCACCCTCCCCTTCCCCCCTCCATTTACTCCTCCCCACTCCTCACCTTCCTCCTGCCTCCCCTCCCCTTCCCCCTCCCCTTCATTTCATCTTTTCCCCTCCCCCTGCCTCTCTCCTTCTCCTCTGCCTCTCCACAATTCACTTCCCCCTCCTCTTCCCTCCCCCTTCACTCCCTTCCCTCCTTTTCTTTCTTCCTTTCCTTATTCGCCCTTCCCTTCCCTTCTTCCCTCCTTTCCTTCTTTGTTTTTTTATTTCATTTATTCATAAGACTTCATTACCTTATTCCATATGTAAGTTGGAGTTTATTCGTTCATCCATTCATTGATTCTTTTCCTTCATTCATGCATTCATTAATTCGTTTAATTTCTATATTATTTAAATCAAATAATGCATTATCTTCTGTTATAACATGCTCTGCTATTTATTCACCGTATTTAATTTATTATTTCACTTTTCATCCCAGTTTGTTTCATTACTTTTGTCAGAAATGCTCCTTATGTCAATTATTTCTGCAGGTGTTCTTTTGCATATTTTGTGCACGCTTATGTTCCCCATTCCCCCCCCCTCCTCATTCCCCCCTTCCCTTCAACTTCCCCGGTCCCATCGCCATCCCCCCTCCCCAATCCCTTTCCTTCCTTCCTTTCCTCTCCTCCACCGTCCCCATTCCCCTCCCTTCCCTCCCCCCTCCCATATCCCCTCCCTCACCTTCCTCGTCCTTTCCTCTCCCTTCCCTTCCCCCTCCCCTCTCCCTCCCTTCCCTTCCCTTCCCGTCCCCTTCCCCGCCTCTCCCCCTCACCCTTCCCTTCCCCTCATCCCCCTTCCTCCCCCTTCTCTCCTCATCCCCATTTCCCCCTGTCCCCACTGCCCCCCTCCATCCCGCGCCCTTCCCGTTTCTCTCTCTGTTCTCTTCCCCTCCCCCCTCCTCGCCTCCCCCTTCCCTCCCTTCCTTTCTTCTTTTCTTATTTTTTTTATTTATTCATAATAATAAAGGCAAGTTGGATTTAGTCCCCGTTCATCTATTTATTCATTCATTTAAATTCATTCATTAATTCATGTCATATTATTTCTATATTTAAATTTATCTCCAAATATGCATTTATCTTATGTTATGCAGTGCTCTGCTATTTATTCTTGCTGCATTTATTTATTTATTATTTCACATTTCCTCCTCAGTTTATTTCATTATTATTTTTTCAGGAAATTTCTTTATTTGTTCATTAATGATCTATATTTTGAATATAACTAAATTCCTTGTGTCAAACAAAACCCTTTTATTTTCCCTTATTTGATTAAATTCAAATTTGACGTACAGTGCATTGAAAGTATGCACGACGACGGGTTTCTTCTTGCCCTCTACAAATGTGAGGACAAAATGTTTCAACTTCTCGCGAAGCGCAGCCCGCGATCCATGTATAGAGGTCAGTGGTGGCGTATAGGTCACAAAACAGCGCCCACCAACTCGCTATTTTTTTATTGTATTGTATCAGCGAAAATTAGCGTGTTCGTGCGCATTAGAAATAAATTACCCTGGGACAGCTTGTAAACTGAGCTCAATGTGGATACAAATCATTTTAATGTTACCAGTAACGAACGAACAACGAACGAACCAACTACCTAACAAGTTTTGGGCGATTTGTAGGAGCTTGCTTCGCAGCTCAAAAATGACAAGCAAACGTCGCCACCACTGTGAAGAGGCCAGATGAATCGTACTAGTTGTAATCAGGCGATCGCACCTAGCACCTTTAGACCAGTAGTACCTGGGAAATTAATTATGTGTTGGTTTAGTTTTTTTTTCATTTCATATACAGTTTTGACACCAGTTTTTTCCAATACAGAATTCATGGAGAATCTGAAAATCATGGGTGTCATTTTTAAAAATGTGTTCTTGGTGTTTTAATAATGGGGAAACCATTTGTACAGGGGTAAACATAAAAGTGTTTAAATTGTTTTAAATGTAATACCAATCTTTTCGTTTGCTCATAAGGTTTTTCTAAAAAGGTTTAGTTTGCCATATTTAAGACCTGTTTTATTACAAGTAGGCCTCAAGAAGTTTCAAGGCCATTAGTTTATAGAAGGTTCCGATTTTTTAGACAACTGTTTTAAATCGTCATTTGGTCATACTACATAAGAAATGTATATAGATTCTGTGTTTCACCTTTCAAAGTGAGACTTTTACAGATATGAGTAGTGGTCTCCCATAGACCCTGTGGACCACGGCCATATTTGCTCTCTTAATTATCATCAAAACGTCATTGACAACGGCTTCTATATAGTAAGGCGAACAATTTGGCACCATTTTAAAACAAGCCGTTGAATCTGAAGTTTTAACCCCAGTGTGACCTTGAACCCGTTTTTCCTTGTAACTCTTTTACTATAACCGTCAGGTCGGGCAAACTATATCTTTCTGTAATCCTTGAAAGGTACTGAAGATGATGGGTATACTTTAAAACACATTTTGGCCCCTTTTAGATTTTGACCCCTGTATAAACCTTGCCCCCCCAGGTCAAATTCCAGTTGATCCCAGTTGAAAGTTGTTCCATTTTCCGTGACGGAACTAACTGGTTTCAACTGTTTTTAACTGTTTGTAACTGGTCTTAACTGAGTTCAACTGGTCGAACGTCAGTAAAAAACCTAGTTGAAAATGTTCCATTTTCCGTCACGGAATCAACTGATTCAACTGGATATTCAACTGGGATCAACTGGATTTCAACTGGTTCCAGTTGAAACCAGTTCGGCTGCATGGAATCAACTGGAATTTTGACCTGGGCGGGGCCCCTAGAATACATCCAAGAACACATTTAAAAAAATTTCACCCATGATTTTTGGAATCCGCATACAATTTTGATTTAGAAAACCCTTGGTTGCAAGATATGAAATTTACAGTTCCACATGTACTACATCCCGGGATTCTTATTTCTACACATGTCCATTTCACGCACCTAGCTCGAAAAAGCATAGCATGATACTCTAGGGAACGGCAATTTGCATAGTAATTGCTGCGCACTATTACTCTGAGCAACCCCCGGGCTCAACTGGATATTGCACCACCTTGCACAGACATTTCATTTACAGCTTCAAGCTAGTGGTACACGTCTATGGTAGGCCAAAGGGGCCACAACATGCAGCTAGCTACGCGCAGCTAATTTTTCGTTACGTGCAGCTATTTAACCAATCGAATTCGTTTTGCACTCACGTGATAGACTTACAAGCTGCACGTAGAGTCCGGAGGAACAACCTCGTGCAATAAAATATAAACGACATAATTATATAACTATTACACAAAAAGCTGCACGCGATAAGGAGAGTATTATTATACTCCTTAATTGTTCCACTATGGTGATATATATTTCTGCATGGTTTAGAGCTAACGGCTTTAATTTTCCTGCAAAAAATTTACATCATGGGGACGGCTAACTCTCAATCTCCTCAATTTATATATGGCCGCTTCTCGTGTTTCATGCTCCGCTTATATACCGTCAATCACAAATCTGAAAAGGCTATTATGCTCCTTAGCGTACCGTCAGTCACAACTTGACTCCGTAGCTCAAACAGCTAACCTTGCCCTCCCATTAACCCTGTCAGTATCACTCACGCTATATGCCGCAGCGTCAATACCCACGACCACGGGGTCGGGAGCTGTCCGCCCTTGGTTTCTCTGGTATATAGTGGTTCGCACGGCGCGTGTATCCGGGTCGAGAAGGGAGCTGGCGGCCACTGCTCGCCATTATTGCAGGCTTAGTTGTGTTAAAAAGCAATACTGGCATGGTGCGCGTCATCATGACGTCTGTATTATGAAGAGTATTAAATTATATCAGTAACTTCAAACGATACTTGTAATTAATGTGGTAGGGTGTACCTTGGTATATAAGTCAGCCTTGATTATTTTTTCACTCAGCTGGGGGTTGATTCTGACATCACGCTGTGGGGCTTGACAAACACCTTCTCGTGCTGAAACTTTTCATCTCCGTTTTCATAGTTTAACACTCAAATTATTGCATATGTGCCTAACACTAATACTTTGTCTTGTCTGAAATTATGAGTGACGACGCGCGCGTATACCCAGTGCCGTCTTTCAGTTGTAAGTGCGCTTGTAGCTTTGCGTACGCCTCCGCGCTGAAAGTCGGTACAATGTATACGCCCGCGTCGCTACTTCGTACTTAGGGCTGGACAGAGTATAGGCATAGAGCTTCGTATTAGACGACTTACTAGTACTTAGCGGGAGGCCCGCGCTTCGCCGGGCTCCCGCTAGTTGAGTAAACGGGAGCGATCACTGAACTGAAGCTATCACTGAAGAAATTACACACTTGGCGAGACCACCACCGCAACCAAACCCTTAACCCCCGACTTTTAGGACTCCTCGTGTCGCAAATTTTGTATTTTTAACACTTTTAATATCTCAAATTCCCGTACCTATCATACCCCATAGCTCATGTAGTTTACGATTTCTAAGGAATCGTTAACTGAATATTTAATCCCGTATATTTTATTTTTTTCTCGTATTGTATTGAAGTTTTATTATTTAAAATAATAAAATTTCAATATTTAATCCCGTATAAGTTAATTCCGTTTACTTTTTTTCTCAAAGTACTCCCCGTGGGGTAAGCCGTAGTTCCCGTATTTTCCACATATTTTTCTCTAACTCCTCAAACTCCCATATAAAGGTCTCGCACCCGCAGATGCCCTCCACCCCCTTCACAACATCCCGTAATCGTATTTTTTTTATTCCTTGTAGTTTCAGCATATCCTATATCTTAAATCCTATATATTTGTATTTTCTAAATATTAAAATCTATTTCTCCCGTTAATTTTCCGTATATTTAAATTTTTTTCGTCTCAAAACTCCGTGCAGGATAACACGTAGTATCCATACATACGACAATCAAGCGAAATAATATATGACGTGTTCTTGACGTTTCTTTTTTCCTTCCCCCCCACCTTTTGCACTATAGGAGCCGTTATTTGGGTAACGCATATAGCGTCTTACGCGTAATCGCCCGTTGCCACGCGTAACCACCCGTCGCAGACGCACCACGCGTACGCTCTGCTTAGTACCATCGTACAAACAAATGGTAATTTACCGTAGGCAACCGACCATATTTCGCTAATTTTTCAGCCATTTCTGAACGGATTTCGTCCAAATATAGCCGAGAATCAGTCCGGTACTTCACGCCCCCTTTCATGCGAATTGGCACAATATGGATCGAAATTGACGGAGCCTTTTGTGCACAAACAAACATACATACATACATACATACATACATACATCAAACATTCGGCAAATTATAGTAAGATCATTTAGTTGTATTTTATTGCACGAGGTTGTTCCTCCCGACTCTACGTGCAGCTTTCAACTCTATCACGTGATCAGAAAAACATTCCGATTGGATAAAGTAGCTGCTCGTAACGAAAAAAAGAGCTGCGTGTAGCTAGCTGCACGTTGTGGCCCCTTTGGGCTACCATACACGTCGTCCGCAAAGCACCCTAAAATAGTCCGAGCATATTAGACGCATTTTCGTAGCTTTTCGTTACGGATCGCTAGAGTACACTATAAGCTAGTACTGTATACCCATATTCATCACGATACAGTTCCTTTCACTAATCGAAGGGAAACCTACCTTTTGTTAATCAATCACGAATACCTGTCTATCAAAATTGGGTGACAATTTCGAATTTCGTTGAATATAAGGTGCATTTCCTACACAGCAGACATGCCACCACGTAACAATTGCCTGAGCAGAGCACTGTGCTGGAATCCCCATGTATACACAACCATGACCTCACACGACTCTATGGCAGCCGTTTGCCTCATAACGTATTGCCCGCAACGCGTTGTGGAAAGTCACTAGTTATCTCCACTTCGCGCTGAATATTGGGACAACCTGTACTTTTTGTGGCATCGTCTTTAAGAATCGGGATTGGTGTAATCTCGCATTGCCTTAATGTGGCTAATACGCTGTGTACACTCATATGTGTGACTGTAAGTTAAAAAGTTGGTATATATTGTTCTTTCTCCTCTTACTGCTGTTTATGAACACTACGCATTTGTTTATAGCCAGTTGAGGTTGCTAGTTTGTGGAAGATGTCCGAGTTATCGTTTCGCAGACTATAGATGTTTTTATGCGATTGGCTATACTTTGCTTTCGAATTAAAGCAACATTAATCACATTTTTTTTGAAGAGCGCCCCCAATTTTTCAAATGTTTGGAGATTTTTACACGGTTTGCATTGGTAACTGGCTATTTCAACTATACCTGTGAATGGTTAACTCGAAATGTCTATGTGGTCACAAACGAAGGAATTTTGTACTAGAACTAAGTATTATCGGGATCTCCCCGATAAATAATTCAACAGCTGCTGGAAACGGCTTCCAATGTGAAATAGCCGGGAAGCGCCATGTACGTGTCTACGCTCATCCATTATTTTTTTTTAAATAGTTCAGGAAAGTCAATTTAGAGTTTTTTTCTCGCGGTGGCACTATTTCTCATTGACGGACATAACGTAGCATTTCCAGCTCTGCCGTTAATGCCAATCTGGGATCCCAATTTAATTACAAAATGGCTTATTTTGTGATAATACGCATTTTTTAGCATTCTCGTTCCCCGGACCAGTTTCCTGGACAATTACCAACTAACTGTGCAAAATATCAAATTGTTGAAAATTGGGGGCTCTCTCAAATGTGCCATTATTGCTTGAACTGAGTTATTTGCTTATTTATCGTAAACACGTTTTTGAAACCACGGCACACCACCACCGTGGTGTATATATACAAACAATAAAAGAACATATCAAAGGTCTAGATAGATAGAGAGAAAAACGTTACGTAATCTTTAGAAATTCACCGTCTGGCATGTTTTGCCGACCAAAAAGAAAACCCTAGAGTACCAACAATAGAAAGCAATGGCTGTCTCCGCTTCTTCCACATACTGGGGGTGGCCGCTTTGCATATTACCACTAATCGGTAGCTGATACAAATTAATGTCTGTGTTAGAGGTGGCCAGGTGTTAAAAAATAGGGTACCTGGCTCATTGTGCTCAGAACTCTTTTTCTCATAATGGCAATGCGCGCATTAGTGAAAAGATGTATTCATTGAGGCCGGTTTATTTAAATCAAGACGGACTGATGCAAAGAGGTTCTATATAGATAGAGAGGCAATTCGTTACGTAATCTTAGAAATTTTCCCACCGGGTATTCTCGCATGTTTTGCCGACACAAAAGAAAAACCTAGAGTAACCAACATAGAAAGCAATGGATGCTCAGCTTCTCCAACATACTGTGTGCCCGCTTTGCATATACACTAACGGTAGTGATACAAATAAATGTATGTGTTAGAGGTGGCCAGGTATAATAAAATTGCTACTGGGAGCCATTGTGCTCAGATACTTTTTTTCTCATAATGCAATGCGCGCTTAGTGGAAAAAGATGTATTACATTGAGGCGGTTTATTTAACGACTGATGTGTCATTTCATTCGTTGTTGGGCCATGGGTAGGACAAAAATTTAACCACCCAATACACCCAAACATCCAACAAACTGATATTTTGGGGATTGTTGTATCGATTGACATTATGTGTGTGATACAAGCACCCAAAAAGGAGAATTTATTCCGTGCAATATTAAATGTCAGCGCCCAGCACGTACGACTGGTTTTGAATGCGTGTCCACCCCCTGAACTGATGTGTTCATTTCATTTGTTGTGTGGCCATGGGTGGAACAAATTTTAACCAGCCAATAGCACCCAACTTCCAACAACTGATATTTGGCGGATTGTGATCGAATTGACATTAATGTGTGTTATACAATGCCACCAAACTGATAATTATTCCGGGCAATATTCAAAATGTCAGCGCCCAGCACGTACGACTGGTTTGGAATGCGTTTCACCCCCTGGAAAAAATATACACTGCTTTACAATAGATCTTAGGATTAAGTACAAAAAAACGAAAATAGAGATTATACGACTGAGTACTAGGGACAATCGCGGTCTCTTATTTGATAGGACACAAGTTAACCCTGGTATCAAGGATGGAATACGTGACCGAATCACAGGGGATGCGCTATTATTGTTACAATCCAAGCAGTTTGTCTTAATAATATTTGAAAAATGGCCGTATTCCGTAATGTATGAAGCAAAGTCAAATGTTTGCATAATATGAGTAGGTTATTTCTAAACTCATAATAGTTGACATATGAACAGAGTTGGAATATTTTTTTAGATGGTGGAGGGACATTTCGGTTATTCGTTTTTGTTCCACGGACAACGCGGCTACCGAATAGTAACCAGGCCTGGGCCTCTTGAGCTGCTAAGGTTTGTTTAAATTTTTGCGATATTCAGTAAGTGTATGAATAATTCAGTTAACCTGATTGGAGGATTCCGTTGAACTAGGTGGGCATCATGGGTGGGTAGATACGCATTGGCTTAGGGAAGATTTCAGGATTGGGGGGGGGGGGCACCGCAAAGCGCAGAGTGGGAGGGTGGGAAGGCAGTGGCGGCCGCCAGCGAAGGGGGACAAATTCCCCCATTTGTTTCTTTTCCCCCCCCAGTTTTGCGCCCCATTTGTGCCCCCGGCCAGAAGAAAAATAACCAAGATTTTTAACAAAAATCAGCGATTTGGGGGCAAAAAACACAAATTTGGGCAAATATCAGGCAATTTTGGGCTAAAATTTGTTAAAAATATTAAAACTTTCGAAGTTTTGCACCTGCCCGAATTTCACTTTTGCCAAAAAAAAATCACTTTTCCCCGTTCCCCCCCCAGAAAAAGATGTTTCTGCCGACGCGATGTTCCGGCGGTACTAACAGCTGTCGGTAACTGAGTCGAAAAGCTTGTTGTTTTGGGGGGCATGGAATTATGAGATAGAGAGCTGGAGACCCACAACACTCATATTGGTTGATAAGGAATACGCGAATTGTGGGTTTGGCAAGGAGCCAAGGCATGGTGTCAAAGCTTGCCGAAATAGGCAAAGATCCACTTCCGTTGTACGTGTCGTCGATCATCTGTGTGGCGCGGAATACACAGCTGATTCACGCAGAAGTAAACAAACAAATTACACAATTCGTGTCTAACACACACCACTTAGCTTTAATATTACTTCTCACTAAAGATCAGTTTAGTTACAGATAATTCAGCACTAGTCCCTGAAAAAAGTTCAAAATGCAACAATCGGCAAGCTCTTGTAGTTCTGGAGCAGCCTACGCTGCATATGCACTGATGTAAACTAACCGGAATCACAAGAATGTGAAATGCACGAAAAATCTAAGAAAAAAAGTAGTAATTTCACCTTGTTAAATGGTATAGGCCAACATACATTAATAAGATATTTTACATCAATGGGCAGCGCTTTACCTACGTCTTATACCATGTTCATGGTTCTAGGTTAATCTTGCAGCTATCATTGACAGTACTAGTTTTACGATCACTAAAGCAATGGCGGTAAGCGGTACCTCAGTCTGTCAATATTTGTGACACACGTCAACGTTTCATCAAAATATCTATCGTCAAACCATGCATGGAGGAAATGGCTAGAGTACGTACTGAATGCGCTAAATATCTCCTTTTTGAGGTTATGTATACATTTTTGCTGGCCTGGAAAAAATTTCAAGTTTCCCTGCAAGCCAACTTAATTATTCCCCCATTTGACCCAAGGTTTCTCCAGCAAGTCCATAATTTCCCTTTATACTTTTTTTCCCACTAATTTTTTTTTCTGTCACATTAATCATGGCAACGAGGCTTTCCAAATTCAGGTTGTTTACATCAGTGTACATGCTCCCTCTTGTTGCTATCTATTTGGGTCAATGTCCTTTTCGTATGCGATTTTAATGGTTCACGGCCCTATCATCCAAGCATCGTAGCTATCCATGCCTGCTTGGTGGATAGGTATGTCGACAACATTTGCTACATAAAACTTTGTAATGATATTGGAACGAGGCCAGGGCAGGGCTGAACATGATACCTACGTCAAACTTGTTGGTCTTATGACCGAACCACCGACCCCCCCCCCCCACACCTAGTTGCATCTGACAATTATTGACACCTCCCTAAATATTAATCATAATGAATTAAAAAATAATTTACATTGTCATTGATGTTTGATTTCGTGTTTACGTTTCAATGATGTTTGAGCATACGTTCTTCAAATTCTATTATTTAATAGGGTGCAATTGTGCACTAAATGTTTCAAGTATAAATTAAAAGTTCCCAAGGGCTAATAGCTAAGTTCTTTAAAAATTATGTTGGTTATTATTTAGTTTACGTACGTGACAATGTACGTACTGTACTATCATAATAATGTGAAGTTAATGGTGGAAACGACGCATACTGACACATGCAATGGTGCCGAATTGAGCAGCCCACTACACCACTTTGGATGTACATTTCTCGCCGTAATATCACATATTTCATGCGATAAATCACTGGATTCATTGGGAATACAATTCAAAATCTTGATTAATACTGGAAATTTATGAAAATACCATACTGTAAGACCTCCTTTATGTATTGAAAACGCCGACTCTGATTAGTAGATTCTTCGTGTACACCTTACAACACGTAGCATAGGATGGTAGAAACCGGAAGTGGGATCTTGCCTATTTCGAAACTTGAATCCCACAATACATTGCGCGTGCCAAACCCAAAATTCGCGTATTGTTGCATACTACTTTTTGTCGTTGGCGACGAGGTTGTTCTCATGGCCCGATCCCCCTTTTAAGATTTTGAAGGTGATGATAAAACAATTTGGGCACCGGCGAGCGCAGCGAGCCCGAAAATTTTTGGGTTTTCAGTACAATTCATGTCGGTACACTCCACTGGGGAGGGTGAAGTTTGTAATTGATGTTTTGGTTAAAAGTGTAATGATTATTTGGGGGGGCTCATGGGTATTCGAGCCCCCACCAAAATTATTTGGGGTGCCCAGCCCCCCCCCCCCCCCCCGCGCCTAAGCCTATGATACGCATACCGGAAGTTTTAAAGGAAATATGTCATGAATTCCTGAATAGTTGGAAAATTTGTATGGATGGAAAGCTTATTCACGTAATTCCATATAAATCAAATAAGTTGAAAATTGTCCACATTTGTTGAGAGGATTTTGGCCTTTTAATTTTCCGCCCAATAGCTTACTCGAAAACGGTTCCGACAAATCCACATCGCAGGCAAATGGTGACGTCAACGTGATGACCAATATCCATAATTTACGTCGTTGTGCCCATCATATCGCAGGTTGCCACTTTCTATAACGGCGATCTTGTGTTTTTATATCCAATAATAATTAAACACAACGAAAATAAAACAAATATGTCTTCTGTACTTATTTTCAAATTTTATTATTACTTTCATTAATCCATCAATATTAACAGTTCATCAATAACATTCGAGTCAACACGATGTTTTTTGGTCATCACTTTGACGTCCACGGAGAGCAAACTTGGGCGCTTTTGATCAATGAAGCAGTGGCGAAAAATCCGCCCGTTTTCTCGTATGTCAAAAAGCAAAAATTAAAAAAAATGCTCTATTTTGTTAATTTTACATCAAATTCTTATTATTTATGAGTTGTGCAATTTTGCACTAATGTTTCAATTATAATTAAAAGTCAAGCTAATAGCTAAAAGTTCTTGGAAAATTAGGTGGTATTTAATTTAAGTTTACGATACGTGACAATTTACGTACCTGTACTACTTCAATATAATGTGAATTCATGGTGGAAACGCCGCATAATGACCCACAGTGCAATGGTGCCGATTGAGCAGCCCACTACACCATTAGGATTACATTTCTCGCCCGTACTATCAAATATTTTCATGAGATAAAAAATCACTGGATTCATGGAATACAATTAAAAAAATCTTGATTAAATACTGGAAATTTATGAAAAAATACGGTAAGAACTCTTATGTATGAAAATCGACGATCGATAGTAAGTCTTCGTGTAACACACCGAACAAAAAACTAGTAGGATGTTAGAAACCGGACGTGGATCCTTTGCTATTTCGGAACTCTGAATCCCACAATCATTAGCGCGGGCCAAACCCAAAATTCGCATATTTTGGGCAACTATACTTGGTCGTTGGCGACAGGTTGTGCTCATGCCCGATCCCCTTTTAAGATTTTGAAGGTATGAAAAAACAATTTTGGGCAACCGGCGAGCGCAGCGAGCCGAAAAATTTTGGGTTTATCAGTACAAGATGCTGTCGGTTACACGCCATGGGAGGGTGAAGCTTTGAATTGATGTTTGGTTAAAAAGTGTTTAGATTATTGGGGGGGCTCATGGGTATTTGAGGCCCCCCACCAAAATTATTGGGGTGCCCAGCCCCCCCCCCCCCCCGCTCCTAAGCCGATGATCGCATACCGGAATAAAGGAACTATGTCATGTTGAAGATGTGGGAAAATTTGTATGGATGGAAAGCTTAAGACGTAGATACATATAAATCAAAAAGTTGCAAATTGTCCACATTGTTGAGTATTTGCCCTTTCAATTTCCGCCCAATAGCTTTACTCGAAAACGAGTCCGACAAATCCAAATCGCAGGCAAATGGTGGACGTCAAAGTGATGACATCCATAATTTACGTCGTTGGACCATCATATCGCAGGGTGACCTTTTCTCTAACTGCGATACGATGTGTTTTATATCAATAAGAATTAAAAACAACGAAATAAACCAAATAGCTTCTGTAACTTTTTCAAATTTATTTATTACTTTCTAAGCATCATATGACAGTGTCCGCAAAACAATTCGAGTCAACACGATGTTTGGTCATTTTTTTTTCCACTTTGACGTCCGAGGGGAGCAAACTGGCGCTTTCTGATCAATGAAGCCGTGCCGAAAAATCCGCCCGTTTTCTTGTATGTCAAAAAAGCAAAAATTAAATGCCTCTATTTTGTTAATTAATCAAATTGTATTATTTTTGCGGGAATTCGTGGATGTAGGACAATATTTATGAATGTAAGTCAAAACTGAGCTTGACAAAAATCTTGACATATTCCTTTAAGAAGTCAGGTTGATAGTAAAAACAATGAGCTAGCACCAGACACGACTGTAATTTTACCATGAGGTGTTTTGAAAAACTGATATTGGTCAGGTTATAGTTGGGGAAAATACAGGCTGCATGCGCTGGGCTGACTGATATTATGCCACATAGCAGTGCACTGAATTCCGTCGATTGAGTGCCGTTGTTCAGTTTTATAAAATAATGTCTGTTCAATTAACTTAGATGTCCGGTTTTATTAATATTCAAAAAAATATACGCTTCGAAAAAATCACGAAAGAAAAGTTGTGCGGGGTATGCATCATGGACCCACAAGATTATTGGGTTCCAACTTAAAAAATGTTCTTTTTGGATTTTTATTCAATTTACACTGATATTAATTGACAAACGACAACACAACTGGGTCCAGGTGGGCATATGACTTTTGACTTTGAAACTTTGATGGCAAACGCATTTACGAATTAGGGGGCGCTTCAAAAGCATGTTAATACGAACAATATTATTGTTAGTGCGACCTTACTTGATTCAGGTGTTTGAGGCATGCTTAATCGCATGGGCATATAAATGCGTCGTTGAAATACCGATATTCTTAATAGCGGCCTGTCGTTTTATTCAATGGTACGGACAAAGAATCATACAGCTCTCCCTGTAAATGTTGTCATTCAAGTTTAAGGTGGCTGACATGTGAAGTAAGGAATTCAGGAACTGTTTGGCCGTATCTTCTTAATGTGTTAAACATATATAAAAGTATACTATTGAGAAGGCAATGATCAAGGATCCCACATATGAAATAATATTTTTTTCCACAAATACGTATTTTTTTAGAAAATCATAAAAATGGAGTTCACTCATTTTCGGTTCCAATAAAAAATCTAGAAATGTGATAAAAATGTGCCTTGTCGTTTTTGATTCCAGAGTCATAGTCTGGGGTTCGGATTCCCCTTTTTTCAAATTCGGCACATTTATCAAATTATTTGCCAAAAAAGCCAAACACCGCGGGTTTCAATTTGGAACAACGGCCAAGATGTTTAAAGGTTGACATAAATCACGATTTTTAACCAATAATGAAAAACTAAAAAAATAACGACCCTAGATTTTGATAATTATGCTTTTTTCTATACGATGATCAATTTCTTACCTTGTTGCTGATAGGGATTTCGATCTGGGAAACGAAAATCACGAATTATCGCTGAAAGTGAACACAGGGAAAATCGCCATTTGTCCAAATATTGTCATGTTCGACGGCGGTGGGGGCCGGGGCACCCGCGCATTACAAAATATAGCCACACCTTATCCAAACCACTGAGTTGTCATTCTTTTCTTCACACGACTCTCACACCATGCACACACAGGTCAACGCTCATCGGAACTATGATCAAATTCAAAAATTTATGAGGCTCAAATCGTGAACAAATTTAAAATCCCATTCTGTTTGCAAAGAATCACGTGGCAAACATTTTAACCACACTGCAAACAAGTACCTGGGTGTGCGTATATCGAATCGATGCATCAAGCGTTTCGGTGCGCTCATTACATCGCAAGCGCCGAATAACACAGACGAGTATTGCGTACTCGCGAAATTACCCGCCCTTTTTGAAGTTCAGCCCATGTGATTGTGCTTGGTCAAAAATTGGCGTAACATAGTAAACGTAAAAATGAAACAAAATATGAGGAAAATAAATATATATAGATTCTGGTAAAATACAGGGAAAGAAAAAACATGTTAATTGCCGTAAACATGAAAAAAACGAAAAATGGCCATCTTGGATAAGTTCCTGAACTTCACAGCCACCTTAATGCCGTGCCTGACACCTTGCAATCATCTCGTCTTGGTATTGCAAACAAAGGTTCCGATTTGATCCTGCTTGAGCACAGTTGGTATTATTTACTTTCATACCAGTAGCGGGACACATATTGATCGTGAATAATATACTCTGAAGACAACTTTTACTACCTACAAAGAGGAGTCAACTGGAAAACTGCCCAAAAGTAATTACTAAGGTACAAACTTTTATTCGCTCATTTGAAAACGCGGGTAAAATACCCCAGATTTCAATAGATTGAAGGTTTAAAAGGTCCTTTCCCTACGTCATGTAAAAAACGTCTCAGGGGCCAAGGAACGGAAACAACTTTCTTTCGTGTATTTATTTTGAACGTACGTATTTTTTGAAATAATTAATTTACAAACACAGAACTAAGTTTATTGAACCGACCATGTGCTAAATTCATGTACCTATATTTTCATTGTTCGTAAATATTCTTCACCTTGATCTATGATATATTACTCTCTGCCTTCCTTGTCTTTGTCTACCCCTGTAACCTTTTCTAACTATCTAATGTACAATTGATGTTAACTTATGCTTATAGTGCTGAAGGGTATTAGTTCACCTGATTATGTGACACCTTTCCTGCCTTCCTTGCTCAGTCTACTCTTCAGCCTTTTTGCTAATATCCAAGAAGTTCGCCAAGGTACAAACTGGTGTTAAATTATGTACATATTTTTTCTTGTTCTTGATATTATATCTTTTATTTTCCTTCCTTCTTGCTCGTTGTCTACCCTTTAACTCTTTCTCTATCAACATTAAATGATACAAGGTTATAAATTGGAGCTGAGACTCATGTATATATTTCATTGCTGGTTAATTCTCAATTTGATCATATGTTTTTTATTTTTTTTAATATATTTTATTCTTCCTTGCTCATTGTATACCTTTATTCTGTTTCTAACTTCTAATGTACAACGATGTTAAATTATATTGCTTACTGGGTAGTATTAGTACTATTATATAGATCTATATTATATATATATTATATATATATATAATAGATATATTATATATATATTATTATAATGTCCACATGTATGGTGTCAAATTAATGTATATATTATATAATGTTTATTTTCTTTGCGGGTTTTGGGAGGTTTTTGGGGAGGCTTGATTTTCACTTGATTATATAATATATTTTCTTTCCTTCCGGCTCATTGTCTAACTCAACTCATTTTCTAAATCAACATATCTTGTTTATACACCATGTACCCAAGTCTGAGTATCTCCATTGTTAGATGATTTACTGCACATGGTGTTTTTTTATGTTTATTATAACTTGATAAATATCACGTTGCAGTATTATGCCGATGCTGTATATATCTTATTTACTGTAATTATTGATTTGATTGCACAAGTGTATTTATCGTGCACTCCAATTTTGAGTACGTACGTGTATCGCTATAAGTATTGTAATATTGTAAATTATTTGTTACAATATTTTTGTGTTGTAATTTCTTGTATGTTGAGTGTTTCCATTGTATTTTTTTTCTTGGTGACCCCTCTGTGTATCCACTTTGAACAAATTTGAGTCTGACTTTCTTCGCATCTACAACCTTTTTCTTGTAACAGTTCTCTCCATCCTCTCCTCATCTGACCAGCATGAGTAAACGAGACTCTTCAATTAATAGCAGTAACTGAAGCACCATACCATGTGCCCAGCATTTTAATCTAGTCTTTCTCTTTTCCATTGTAATGATGTAGTCTGATAAGAAAGCAGATGGTCTTGTTAAATAACTTGCTCTTCCCGCAACTTTTGACATCTACGGTTCTCTGAAACTTGGTTCAATTTTGAAGATGAATGCCTCCCTCCTTGATTTTGGCAACTATTCTGTCGATAACTCAATTCGAGCAGGTCGTCGTGGAGGAGGTGTCAGTCTTTTTGTTTCCCCGAGCCTAGCTATGTCACCGATATGACCTATCCATCAATTGCGTTGACTGGGATTCCCTATTTATTGAGGTTTTACCATTCCCAATCTTAGTTGTAGTCTATAAACCTGATTACGTCGTTTTCTGACTTCATTAAAAACTCACGTAAACCCGTAGACACCATTCCAAAGAAAAGAAGAACTGGTATCTCATGGGGATTTTACCATTAATCATCCTCGCTCATAATCTGAGCCAAGTGAGAAGAATTATTAATTTAATTGATTCCCGATTTCATCCTTCTATTGATCGTCCAACACGATCAAGACAAAACAACGGTAACACTAGTGTCAGTTAATTGACAACATCTTCACCAATGACATCCAGTGATTCACTTAACATAACTCTGGCATTATTATTTAATGACCTGTCCGTATCATTTTCCCAATTTTTATAATAAATCAAATAGCCTATCCATTCACACACATCACCGAAATCCCGACTCAATCCGGTTACGCCAACTCAAGCCGATTAATATCAGAGGCCTAAACCACGCTCTCTCCATCGCTGATTGCATGAAAGTATTAATCTATGAACTGAGAAGGCCTACAGTATATTTGAAAATAAATTTCAAACATTGTTTGACCGCCATTGTCCTATTGTCAATAAAAGAATTTCAAGGCAATCCACCAAAAAGCCCGGGTAACTATAAGGATTAACAAATCTATCAAACTAAAGAGAACTTTACAAACTTTACTGTCAAAACCACTTACTGAAAATAAATTAAATATACACGTACCGTAACAACCTAAATGCACTATTCGGTCAGCAAAAAAATCCTTACTCTTGCTAAATTGAAGACAAACAGAAAATAATATCAACTATGTGGAAAACTTTGAATAACTCCCTTTAGGACGTAACATAAAAAAACTAAACATCTGATTTCCTAACCTCACTGGTTTAAAGATAACAATACTACAGACCGGATTGTGCAAGTTTTAAACGATTTTAGTGCAACATTGGCAAAACACCTGCTGAAAAAATCATGATCCTCCATCGAACCTTTAAAACCACCATCTTCCAGCAACTCTACTAGCTTATTATGTCACATACTTCCCTGAGGAGATATTAAATTAACCTCAACTTAAACTAGTACAGTAGTGAAATGATGGCATTAGCAGCACCTTACTAAACAATTGTTACATCAATAAGTGAGGTCACTGCCCACACATTTGTTCATACATAAACCACTGGTTTTTGGGTACCTTCCCAATTAAAAATTGCCAATGTGCCCCCTATGTTTAAAGCGGGTGAAAACATGATCTCAAAACTACAGACCTCGATATTTTGCCAAATTTGAGAAATTCTTGAAAAAGTGTTTATGTCCGTATTTAAACTTATACCAAAAAACAACATCCTACTTTCACCAATTGGCCTTAGGCCAAGAGATCTACTTTCAGGCGATAACAATCTGATGCAACTATGTTTTTTATTTTTTTTCTTTTCTCTTTTTTTTTTTTCTTTTTTTTTTTTTTTTTCTTTTTTTTTTTTTTTTGTCTTTTTTTTTTACTTTTTTTTTTCTTTTCTTCTCTTCCACAAAATCTAGGTAACAAGCTACATACAATCGGTATTTTCTTGATTTACGAAGGCCTTTGATACCATCAACCCGAAATTTCTTATCAAACTTTATGATATGGTATTAGAGGTCTTGCCAACAATTGGATGAGAAGTTACCTGACCGGCAGATATCAACGATTGATCTACAACAACACCGTCTCCGCCCCTTGTCAGCATCCAATGCGGAGTTCCGCGGGGCTCTATACTTGGTCCTCTCTTATTCCTACTTTACATAAACGATTTACCTCTCTGTATACATTCCCCGGTGGATTTATTTGCAGATGAACGAATTTTATTTTCTCACTCAGACCCGCTTAAACTTGAGGAACATTAATTAACACAGAACTTAAACAAATATTAATTGGTTCAAACTAAATAAATTCTCTAAACATAAAAAAGACTAATATATGGATATTTAAAAATAAACAAGTAAAAACCTAAATATTGACATTCAAATACAAATTGAAGATACTCCATCCTCCTAGGTTCGACACAACCAATTCCTTGGCCTATAAGTGGACTCAATATTTCAGGGATTCCCATTTTTAACCACAGCATGTATCTAATTGTTTCCAAATCCCTTGGTGTGATTGTAAAGTGCGTCCTTCTTCCCAGCATTCTCTTAAGACTCTTACAACCTCTCTCATTCTACCATATCTGTCAGATGGTTGGCAATGATCTGGGCTATCAACAACTCTAATTGATTTGTCTTTCTTCTTCAAAACGCCCATCCGTACTGGTACAATTTATGGCTTGCCACTGATCCCTTTTTCCTCTTTCGATATTAACGTGCGCGACATCTGCCAACTTCAACTTGCCTCTTTTATGTACCAGGATCACCACCATCTTCTTCCACGGATGTTATCTCTGAAGACTGTTCAACGTGGACACTCCTTCTCACCGCTATGATACCAGACATGCTAATGCCCCCTCATTACCCTTACCAATATGTTCTGACAGTATACCTCTCAATCTCAAGGCCCTAGGCAGGATGACACTGCATCTGAAACTCAGAATTCCCCTCACAATCATCCTTTAAAAACAAGTTTAAAAGTTCTGGTCACGAGTATGAGGACTTCGCTCTTAATATCTTTGTTTCTCTTACTCCTTTACCCCTTTTCCTCTGTATTCATCTATCATTTTTATTTTTAAATAAATACTCTTAGTCAGGCATATTTTTTTTTTATGTTTTTTAAGTTTTTGAGTTTTATTGATTTTTTAGTTTTTTTGATTTTTTAGGTTTTTTAATTATTTTATTTTTTACCTTTTTTGTAGAGGGCACCGCGCTCACCCCTCGCGTTTAGCAGTGTCCTCGTCCCTTCACCATGTTTGCATTCCCAAAATTCATCTTCTATGGTTTATTGTAATATTATTACTTATGTCATTACTTTTGAAAAATATTTTCCTTTACCCATAGTTCTTAAGTATTATTCATTGTATACAAACACCTAGTTCATTTTTGTAATCCGTTATGGTTATCTATCTATACTATAAGATTTTCACTGTTATTTTGTGTATAACATGTTTTGTGAAGTGATAAAATAAATATGCTGACTTGACTTGACAACTCGTGCGTGCCTTGCCCTTTATAAGTTACCTTCCTCGGAAATAGCAGTTGCATGTGTTATTGTGATTTATTACGTTACAATACCATCATAGCTAGATATATCCTGTGGTTCTATTGAAATGCTTTGTGAATATTCACTGTTACCATGATCATGATGATTATTAAGTGATATAATTTACTTCATGGCTTTAAAAGATTTAAATCGCTGGCTCATAGTAGGCCTTTTTGTGAGAACCCAAATCATTTGCATTTACATTAAAGGGTACATTATTAATATTACCACTTTGAAATGATTATTCTCTAGAAATTTTTTCTACTTAGTTATCCAGGTAGACAAGATGGGTATTTATTAACTTTTCCTCGGGATGGCCAGCGCACACAAGTATTGAAAAAAAAACACCCAATGCGCTTGCAGGATGTCGAACCGACGACCTCAGTATTACTAGTGACGGCCTCTAAACCAACTGAGCCACAGGAATGGGTTGGTTGAAGAACGATAGATATCATCTATAGGTGTATAGGTTCGAAAGGTGTCCAGGCGTTCCTAGCGGATAGCATCAGAACGGTCTATTTACATATTACAATTTATATTTGTTTGAAAGTTTTATACTTAGTTCTCCAGGTAGCAAGGATGGGTATTTAATTCATCTTCCCTGGAGATGGCCAGCGCACACAAGTTTGAAAAAACCCCCATGTGCGGTTGGCCGGATTCGACCCGGCGACCACCGTATTACTCGTGACGGCGCTCTAACCAACTGAGCCCACCAAGGACTGGGTTGGTGAAAAACGCTAGTATCCTCTATAGGTGTTAGGTGCGAAGGTGTCCATTGCTTTCCTCGCGGATAGCATCAGAGCGGTATATTTACATATACAATTTATATTTGTTTGGAAGTTTTTATACTTAGTTCCAGGTAGACAAGGTGTGTATTTATTATTCTTTCCCTGGAGAGGCCCGCGCACACAAGTATTGAAAAAAACCCTATGCGCTTGGCCGATTCGAACGACGGACCTCCGTATTACTAGTGACGGCGCTCTAACCAACTGAGCCACAAGAATGGGTTGGTAGAAGAACGATAGATATCATCTATAGGTGTTAGGTTCGAAGGTGTCCATTGCTTCATAGCGATAGCATCAGAACGGTATATTTACAGATACAATGTATATTTGTTTTGAAGGTTTTACATACTAGTTCTCCAGGTAGACAAGGATGGGTATTTACTTAAACTTTCCCTGGAGATGGCCAGCGACACAAGTATGAAAAAAAAAACCATATGCGCTTGGCCGGATTCGAACAGCACGAACTCCGTGTTACTAGGACGGCGCTCTAACCAACTGAGATCAAGACTGGGTTGGTAGAAGAACGATAGATATCATCTATAGGTGTAGTCAAGGTGTCTGTTTCCTAGCGGATAGCATCAGAACGTATATTTAAATATACCAATTTATATTTGTTTGAAGTTTTACACTAGTTCTCCAGGTAGACAAGGATGGGTATTTATTAATCTTTCCCTGGAGATGGCCGCGCACACCGATTGAAAAAAACCATATGCGCTGCCGGATTCGAACGACGACCTCCTTATTACTAGTGACGGCGCTCTAACCACTGAGCCACAAGACTGGTTGTAGAAGAACGATAGATACTCATCTATAGGTGTTAGGTTCGAAAGGTGTCCATTGTTTTCCTAGAGGATAGCATCAGAACGTTATTTACATATACAATGTATATTGGTTTGAAGGTTTAACTACTTAGTAATCCAGGTAGACAAGGATGGGTATTATTAAGCTTTCCTGGAGATGGTCCGCGCACACAAGTATGAAAAAACCCCATATGCGCTGCCGGATTCGAACGACGACCTCCGTATTACATGTGACGGCGCTCTAACCACTGAGCCACAAGACTGGGTTGGTAGAAGAACGATTAGATATCATCTATAGTGTTAGGTCGACAGGTGTCCCCGTGCTTTCTAGGGATAGCATCAGAACGATATTACATATTACAATTTATATTTGTTTGAAGTTTACTACTAGTTTCAGGTAGAAAGGATGTGGTATTATTAATCTTTCCATGGGATGGCGCGCACATCAATATTGAAAAAAACCCCATTGCGCTTGGCCGATTCGAACGACAGCCATCCGTATTACTAGTGACGCGCTCTAACCAATATAAAATAAATTCATAAAAAAAAAACCATATAAAGTTTATATGTAAAAGATTTACCGTTCTGATGCTATTCCGCTAGGAAAGCACTGGACACCGTCGAACCAACACCTATAGATGATAATCTATCGTTCGTCTACAAACCCAGTTCTTGGGGCTCAGTTGGTAAGAGCGCAGTCACTAGTAATACGGTAGGTCGTCGGTTGCGAATCCTGGCCAAGCGCTATGGGGTTTTTCATACTTGTGGCGCTTGGGCCATCTCACAGGGAAAGATTAATAAATAACCCATCTTGTCTACCTGGGAGAATCTAAGTCGTAAAACTTCAAACAAACTATAAATGTCTATGTAAATATACCTTCTGATGCTATACGCTAGGAAAGCCAATAATGAACACCTTTCCGAAAGAAACACATCTAGATGATATCTATCGTTCTTATACCAACCCTAGTCTTGATAGCTCAGTTGGTTTAGAGCGCCGCCCTAGTAATACGGAGTCGTAGGTTCGAATCCGGCCAAGCGCAGATGGGGGTTTTGTCAATACCTGTGTGCGCTGGCCATCACCAGGGAAAGATTAATAAATACCCATCCTTGTGCTACCTGGAGAAAAACTAGTAGTAAAAACTTCCAAAACCAATATAAATTGTATATGTAAATATACCGTTATGATGCTATCCGCTAGGAAAGCAATGAGACACCTTTCGAACTAACACCTATAGATGATATCAATCGTTCCTTCTACAAACCAAGTCTTGTGGCTCAGTTGGTTAGAGCGCCGTCACTGGTAATACGGAGGTCGTCGTTCGAATCCGGCCAAGCGCATATGGGTTTTTTCAAATCGTGTTCGCTGGGCCATCTCCAGGGAAGATTAATAAATAACATTCATTCTATAGTACTTGCAATTTTAGCAGTTTCTATCCAATTAACCGGCTATTTCCATTCATTAAAATCCATATATGGAACTTCGACATTTCCAATCTAATTCCTAAGTGTTTTGCATTTATGTCAAAATGCCAAATTTGTCAAAAAAAATTAAAGTTTACCCAGAGATTTGCCGATGATGCTAGACGCAATTCGCGTGTGTGTGTAATGTGTGTGTGTGTGTGCATGGATTTGCGCACGCGCGAGAGTTTGTGTGTGTGCGTGTTTTCTTTGTGTTGCATGGGAGTTTTAAGGTTCATTTTCCTTGATGTCACCGAATGGAAGTGGAAGTCCAATTGTCCACCAAACCTTTTTGGTCATAGGTACACATGCAAACCCATATTTTTAATGGGTCAAAGGTCGCACATGGAGGTTCTAAGGCCAGCTGAGGTCAAATTGTAAATGTTTGGTCGGTTAATCTTTTGTGTAGTGAAGTTAAATGCGATCAAGGATCATGTATGCAGCGCTAGAACTAAGGTCAACGGTCATCTTAATAGTTTTGAAATAGAGTTGTCATTGTACTTTTTGAAAGTTGAATCCCAATTCCGACCATTATTAATATTGTGTTTATAAATATCAAGTTGGGAAAATAGTGGATCAAAAACAGAATAATGATAAAATTCAGTTGTGCTGATTTACGCCAATATTTATTGGTCTCGCTACGAGTTTTAAAATATTGGGCTCGACGCATACGACTCTCTGTACCTGTTCCACTGTATTTATCTTTTCCTTTATAACCAATGGACCCACTTGTCCAATTCATCTTACGCTGCGCCAACATCGCCAAGCCATTTACATCGAGTCGCGGCTTCCTTTCCCACCCGATAATTATAAAATGCATTGTAAATTCGTACTCAGGGGGGGGGGGGGGGGGGGGGGGGGGGGGGGGGGGGGGTGGGGAGGGGGGTGGGGGGGGGGGGGGGGGGGGGGGGGGGGGGGGGGGGGGGTGTTAATCAACTAATATGCTATATCCAAAGACTTCTCTCTCTATTGTAATAAAATGTCCCGCAACATTTCGTAATGTTTCATTTTACCACTAAACTTCATGATCACAAAATTAAAAAAATAGTAGTAAAAATAAAACGTTTTGGTTTTAATTTGTTTTCAACAACCTCTCATCGATGCTTTGTTATTTTTTTAAGACTATCTTGTTTTACGGGTGAGAGCTGTTTGTGAGGGACCCAACAGCAATTAACTTAGCATCACTCCAAGTCCGTGCATGGGCGCTAGTTGTAGAATTCTGAATATGGTAACAATGGTTTTTCCAAAGAGGTTCGATAGAGATAGAGAGCAAAACGTACGTAAATTTAGAAAATTTACACCTGTCTCGCTGTTTTGCCGACACAAAAGAAAACATCTAGAGTACCAACAATGAAATAGAAAGCAATGGTGGCCTCCGCTTCTTCCACATACTGTGGCTGCCGCTGTTTGCTATACATAATGCGGTAGGATTGATACAAATTAATGTATGTGTTAGAGGTGGCAGGTGTAATAATAGTGTACTGGATCATTGTGCTCCAGATACTCTTTTTTCGCATAATGGGGAATGCGCGCTTAGGTGAAAGAGTATTCATGAGGCGGTTTTATTTAAATCAAGGCGACTGATGTGTCATTTCATTTGTTGTGTGGCCATGGGTGGTAGGAACATAATTTTAACCACCCAATATACAACCAAACATCCAAAATCTGATTTTTTGGCGATTTTTGTACGAAATTGACATTATGTGTGGATACAAGCATCCCCAAACTAATAATTATTCCGTGCAATATTCAAAAATGTCAGCGCCCAGCAAGGACGACTGGTTTGAATGGGTTCACCCCCTTGGTTTTTTGTCGCTATCACACAGGTGATATGGGGCCTACCTAATCATACTTTCATACGTTTCTTAAACTAATACGACAAATACATTAGTCAATGCCCACTCATAGATTGGTCCAACGTATAGTCCAGAGGTTAAGACCCCTCTGGGTGACACTTTGTGATATACGTATAGCATTTGGTAAACGCTTAATATGGACCAAACCAATCATTTCAAAAACGGGAACCCCAGCTTGGATGGATATGACTGCATGTTATTAGAGCTAGCTCAAAACGATTATTGACTACATTTTTGTTACTGTCTATACTTATTACACGTGTGGTTCAGTGGATAAGCGCAGGACTACTGATAATTAGGTTGTGAGTTTCGAGCCCCGCCGTGGCCAAAGGTTGTACGTCTCCTGGAAAGACACTTTATCTCGCTGTCTCACTTCACCCAGTGTAAATGGGGGAGTTGTTAGGGGTAGTCACACTGTGCGCCGTGTATTATAATTGGCTGCCGAATTTCATGTGAAAAACCTTGACATAATCTAGTAACATCGGAATAAATGTAAAAAAGCGCTTCGAGAAGTTGTTGTAAAGCGCTATATAAATATTTGCATTTATATTTTATTTATTTTGTAGGATCAAGAAATCTGATATGACATGCATTTTGAAATATCTTGTGTCAATCATTATGTTTTTCAATAAGGAAGGAAGCCATGTTGTTAAAATGAGCATTTACTTTTAAAAGGGAAATAGACAATCTATTAATTATTGAGATGTTATTAAGGCGTTTGTTAGATAACCGCACTATTATTCAACAAGACCTGTAAGTGGTAAAATTAAATTAAAAAAGGGACTACTCCTGGAAGCCGACTTTTTCAAATAAAGTGTGAATACGGGGACGATTCTTGTTTGCAACACGGATCTAAAATTCGATCAAACAACAATGTATGCAGCTGAGTGTGTTGTACAAGTTTTGTATATTGATTGGAAAGTGAACCATGCAAAATATACAGTGCAGGTCTTGGTTCACGATTTATAATGTTTGATTGATGTTGATCTCACCGCCAGACAAAACATTTTGAACATGGCTCCTCCTGAAGGTTGCTATTTTGAAGGCTGTTATGGTTGGTGTATGCATACAAACATTCACTAAATATGAATTTGTCTCTAAATATAATATCCACAAACACAAAATATACTGATATTTTTGTGTCTACACCGATTTATAACCTCAGTTAACTATCGTGCCTGTTAGCACGCAAGTTGTGTCATTAGGAAATGTCAAGTTTCATTCAGATTCATCCACACTTGCAGCGTTGTATGTTCTTACACCGTCTCGCATCGTTGATACAATCTACAAAAAAGCTCCACGACCAACTGTCATTCATATATTATTATATATATTATTATATATATATATATATATGATATATAGGAGAGTAAAGGGTGGCGCATATTGCGGTTAAGTTAATATAGAATCATAGGTGCTAAAGGGTACGCACATTAAACATTTTTAAAGTATTTTTATTTAATGGCCATAGACCTATAAAGAAGAACAAGTTGATTGGAAAGAAAGAAAAAGATCAGGAGAAGAAGAAAAAGCATCAAAAAAGAAAGCACTCGACGGGAATTGAACCCGCGTCACTTGCGTACATGACAAGCGTGCTAACCATCTACAACCACGTCCCACACGGCTGAGAACGACTTTGAGGTGATATAGCTATATCACCTCACCTCAAAGTCGTCTCAGTGCAGTGTGGGACTCTGGTGTAGATGGTTATCAGCTTGCCAAGTACGCAAGTGACCCGGGTTCAATTCCCGGCGAGTGCTCTTTTGAGGCGTTCTTCTTCTCTGATCTTCTTCGTTCCCAATTGAATTGTTTTTTTATAGGCCATGGCCATTAAATAAAAAAATACTTTAAAATTGTAGGTTAAGGTGCGTACCCTTTACACCTATGATTCTATATAAACATATATATTATATTATAGATAAATATATATAGTATATATATATAATTATATATATATACAGGCGCGGCGTCGAATGAACGGATTCGTGACGTCGTGAAACGAGCAAGATTCAGCCAATGAACGGCCATAGGGGATTTAGCCTGTGTCGTTCAGTGTATACCAGCCATATATCGTTTAACGTGTAGTCTGGGCAAACAGCGCGTCATTGTTGAATCCCACAGGTAGAAAAAAAAAGTAATTGAGCCACCGCAACCTTGGCAAATCTTCACTGCGCTAGGGAATTATCAACAACATCATAAATCGCTGAGCGTGGAAACTCCACCTTACAACAGTGCACAGCGACCTTGGCGATGTCATGGCAACAAATATATTGACGTATTTCACAAAATAAAAAGAAAGAACTACTTCTCGTTGCCAATACGCTTCAAATGTGGACCACATCTCGTATATATATATATTTCTTCTGTACCCTGAAACGCGATTGTCGCTTCGTGTGACCGTTCGGTGTAAGAGCAAAGTTCAAAAACAACACTCATCATACTATTCGGGGGTTGCACATGCATGTCGAAATTACTTGGCCTCGTAACGATTTACGCACAAAAAGATTCCTAACTAAAATTGTCTAGTACGTACATAGTTTATGATCTAGGTTTTATTTTTAACCAACAAAAAGACGAAAAAAAACGTGAAAAATGCGATCATAAAAGCATTTTTCTTACCTGATCAGCTGGCTCAATTATCGATTGATGCTGTCAAGTACCCATGCCACATCCAGCACTCCAACCTAGTGAGCTAAGGGGTCTTCTTTGTGAGGGGGAACCCGTTTTAAAATCAGATCGACTACCTGATTCGTCGATTTCGCGATATCCATGGTACCGCGAAAAACCGGTTTTTATTCCTTGTTCAAGCCAATAGCAGAGCCTTTAACACAGCATTTGGCTGATGGGGAGTCCCATGACATAGCGCATTGTCTAAGAATAGCCGGCCAAATACAGGATACGTGTATAACTAAATTTCCGGATCCGGAAAGTTATAAATAAAGTTTGCTGTGATATGAAGGACTCGATTTGAGCTTAGCTATTCACACTGTTGTTTTAGTATATGGACAAGCATTATGTTATGCAAAAAAAACACAATTTGTTTGAAAAATTGAGGGCGCCCTCCTCGGGAAATCCTTCTGAGTCGGCCTTTAATTGACTCCACTTCTGTTTCAGCCACAAACAAAGGGTAGATCATCCTAACAAATTACATGGATTGGCCTCCTTATGAACAGGTGCCCAAATGCCACAGAATTTGAAAAAACAAATCACAAACTGATAGGCTCATAACACTGAATTCTAAGAGATGACATTTTGTTTCTGACATTCTACACTGATCAACAGAAAGCACCTTTAATTTGAAGTGTGAACTTTCTCATCGGAAACATACAATCCAAACACAATTCAATAAATAGCAAAAGACAAATTAAGGTCCAAGTAAAATTGTTCAAAAGTTAGCATAAACATGGTAATTTTTGGACCACTGGTTTGAATTAAATCACCAAATTTAAGGTGAAAATCAAAGTCTTTCTGCATAAGAAAATGATATTATTAAGTTGTTTGTTCAATCACCCTACAAAGTGATAACTATCAAAGCCTGAAAAAGTGACATGGAGATTGAACCATGTTTTAAATAAAATCACCAAATTAAGGTGAACACTAAAGTCTTAATAAGTGCATTTGACACCATGTCTTCACTGGGGTTTAAGGGGGGGTATTTAAAAAAGCTCCTTGAAGATGGTCAAAGTTCATTTCTCAAGTTCAGTGTTAAAGTTCTATAATGGCTTCCTTCATGGTAGAGTAAGATGAATCCATTCTGGTGCTGACAATTCTGATAGATGACTTTGCTGAACACAGATGAATATGCTTTTCTGGTAGACTACTAACAGATCTAGACGAACACTCAGCTCCAGAACATATGCCCTCCAAATCTACTTCTGAAAGTTGTGGGGTATTATTCTGCATCGACTGTTCCGACGGTCACACAACCCCAGCAGGGTGACTGGCAAATTGACTTAAAGCGGCACTGGAACATTTCACAAAATATGAAATGTCTTCCAATTTGCTCTCAAATGATAGTCTGGACATTGAAGAAACAGAGATATATTTTACAAATAAATATAACATACCCCAAAAACAGATAGGGACATTGATATGAGGATAAAGACACATCCAGGTATTTGTAGGCCAACTTTTACGTTTTCCATAACTTTAATCAACAAATGTGTATATTTACATTAATATTTTGACTCGTAACTCACTGATATGAAACCACAAAGGTCATAAGGACCGATCAAACAGTGGCATAGCCGTGGAAAAAACATGCATACGGCGTGAATGTTCTTGTGTTAAACGTTTTCGTCGTCGCCTGAATTTAACGTCGCCGGCGACGCTAAATTATTAAAATCGTTCTGTTTACCCTAAGGGAAGCTGATTTGGCTTAATCATTTCGTGGTGAGCTTGTGTATATAAAAGCCTTACAACCATGCAAAAAATACGATTTTGAAAATCTTGAGGGCGCACTATTTTTCAATGTGCCAGTGTCTCTTTAAGTCGATTTGTGACACTAAGATGTTCATCAACTGTTCCGAAGGTCACTATAGACCAACTGTGTGACTGGAAATTTGGACGTTAGTTGATGTCATGCACTACATACTGTTCATCAACTGTTCCGAAGGTCACCATGGCCCCAGCTGTGTGACTGGCAATTTTGCGTTAGTTGATGTAAGGTTCAATTCACTGACTGCTAATTTATCATGTAATTTAATACATGAGTGGCAGTTCAAAAACGTGTCAGTGTCACGTGTCACTTGATCAATATGTCACTTCCATTATACATAATAGGAAACCTTATGCGAGGTAAATTAATGTTACAGTTTTCATATCGTGTTGCTCAGATGAATTGGTAAGTGGTATGCCTACAGCTGAACTTGTTTCGACATTGTCCCATTCACAATACTGCAACATTTTCACTACTACATAGTGAAGGCTTTCATTGTAGATCATTACAAATCAAGAATCTGTCTCTTCTTAATTTTCTACCTTTTTCTCGTCTGATACTGTGCAGCTCTTGCGCTTTGCATTTGACAATGAATCAATGCGTGCTGATCTGGCTGGATATGATCAACTGACTTGACTGCTCTGGCTTGACTAGACACTGCCTTTGTGTCTGGCTGGGACTATGATCACTGCTTGCTGCTCTGTCTTGATATGATCACTGCTGCTGTCTCTGGCTTGGACTATGATCTCTGCTTGCTGCTCTGGCTTGACTATGATCACTGCTTGATGCTATGGCTTGACTATGATCACTGCTGGCTGCTCTGGCTTGACTATGATCTCTGCTTGCTGCTCTGGCTTGACTATGATCACGGCTTGCTGCTCTGGCTTGAACTATGATCAAACGCTTGATGCTCTGCTTGGCTATGATCACTGCTTGTTGCTCTGGCCTGGCTATGATAACAATGCTTGCTGCTATGACTTGGCTATGATCACTACCTTGCTGCGCCTGGCCTGGCTATGCTCCCTACTTGCTGCTTGGATTGCTATGATCCACTACTTGCTGCGCGGCCTGGCTATGATCACTACTTGCTTCTCTTCTGGCTTGGCTATGATCAACCGCTTGCTGCTCTGGCTTGACTATGACCACTACTTGCTGCTCTGGCTGCTTGATATGATCATGCTGCTGCTGAGTCCGGCCTGGCTATGATCACTTGCTTGTGTACCTTTCTGAGTTCAGCTTCTAATAACATGCACAGCTTTGTAACTGGTCTTGGTAAAATGCTGGATTTAGTCTGCAGCTGCACTTGTCGCAAAATCCTTCTCAAATAACATACACATAACATAACAACAGAATTTATAATGCGCCAATTCCAAAATATGATCACAGCACAAATAAATAGAACATGGAAAAACAACAAAAGACAACCAGCAAGATCATTTTGTTGGAAAGAGATATGCTTTTAAAACCGGTTTGAAACTAATCATGGTGGGAGCATCACGGATGTGGCGCGAGAGAGACTGTTTCCACAGTGATGGCCCTGCAGAGCAAAAGGCTTTGTTCATCAATATGTTCATGGGAACGTGGTATGGAGAGAAGAGACGTGTCAGATGACGAGCGAGTGAATGGTCCCTGTGATGGTCGGGCTTTCGGTTTTTTAAGCTGTCAGTGAGATATGTGGAGCATGACCCTTCAGTGATTTGTACACATAGAGACATAGCTTAAGGCCCCTTTAAACACTCAACAAAACATATTTTTTAGAGTAAGTATGGAAATACATGGACACATGCTATATTGATAAAGGACACCACAGTATTCAAAAAATTTTCAATAGCAAAATTTATCATTTTCCCTTCCGTTGCCATGGTAACGGCGACCATCTTGGAAATTTTGAATAATTCATTATAATCCATTTTTCTCAGAAACCATATGACATAAAATCATGAAACCAACTCTGAAATAATTTTTGGAAGTAAATCTATGCAATTACAGAGCAGAGTAAAAAATGATGAGACTACCTGCAACAATAAAAATCGACGATTTTTATATCGATGATTTTTTTGGGTGATTGGTGAGTTTAAAGGGGCCTTAAGGTGGAAAACTCCATTTAGAAGGCTAAAATTATTTGTTTTTTGAAATTATAACTATAAGAAAGAGTTAAATTTCACCTTTCATTTGCTTTTTGTTTTAAAAAAAATCCGAGTTAGGGTTCAAAAGTTACGCAAGATTTAAGTTGGTAAGCGGTAGCAATTAGAGTCATTTGATTGAAATCGCCACTTGAAAAACAATAAAATACATAAGAAATGGATTCTTATTTATTTTATTGTTTTTCAAAAGGTGATATTTAATAAATTGCCATTAAAAATGATACTCTCAAATCATATCAGTTTTCTGAAAACTTAAGTGCCAATTATTGCTAAAATTAAGTAAGTTTATTTTATAATCCTTAAAAAAGTTGTAGTGTACCTAATTTGCATAAAATAATTAAAATAGTGTTTCTAGACTTTAAAGTGCGATTTCGCCATTTCATATATTTTAGTGATTTGCAAAAAGAAAAACAAGATTTAAATATGTGAACTTGCTTCAAAAAACATGAAATTTATCATGTAGATAGTACTTAAGTTGCTCTATGACCTAAACCTAAAAAATAAATATATTTTAGCAAAGTTGATAAATTAGCTATGCGCATATTAATTAGGCACTTTTTTCCCAAATCTTTCACAATTTACCGTTATTTTACCAAATTTCTGCATTTTGATGTTAATAAATCAGTGCTTTTTTAGGTTTAGGTCATGGAGTATGTCAAGAGCTTTAATTTGATGTATTAACCACATGTCTAGGGTATATGGTTCTTGAGATATTGTGTTTCCCAAAATACATAAAAATGCAAATTAGCATGTTTGGCATTTGGTTACCATGGCAACGGTATCAAAACTGATGCCAAATTTTAAGTAAGTCTGGTCCATACTTTTGATATGTGTAACGTAATTTGAGGATCAAATTATTTAGTTAAAAAGATCTATGCAAATGGTGTTTTCCACCTTAAAGAGGATGCGTTCACGATCAGGGAGCCAATGTAGTGAGTGAAGCAGTGGAGCAGGGCTATCACGTCTAGCAGCAGAGAAAATAAGTTTGGCAGATTTGTTCTGGATGGACTGAGGACGGTTGAGTTCATGTGATGTTGTCCCATAAAATAATCCATCCCTCTGTAGGGGAATGGTGGATCTCCTGCCTTTACTCTGTTGGAAGGCAAGTCTGCCATCAGTTGGGAATTTACTCTAGCATTTAGCTTTCTGCACACTGCATTTTCTCACAATGCTCTTAACAGCTACTCTTGCTTGAATAACCCAGTACTTCAGTCTAAGTTCTGCCAGGGTATGATTTCTCTCCTGATGATTGCATTGGCGATGGATGTGGTTGACTATCAGCTCTACCACATGATGTTTCTTTGGAAGGATGAGTTGATGTTTTGTTTCTTCTGGGAGATTGGCATTTTGGAGTCGTCCTCCAACTTTCAATAGACCATTTCTCAGCACAGGATCAAGGTTGAGTATGCTACTGCCCTTTCTGATCCTCTTCTTACACTGATCTTTGTCTGGTATCTTCCGAGATTCATCTCCTTTAAGGTCATCTTCTGCTTTCTTGCTCCTTTGTAGCACAGTGATTTCTTGAGGAAATGCTTGTCTTTGCACAAATCCTATGATGGCTTCTTCAGCTCACTGTATCTCATCAGATGATAGATACTTTGTGTCATGGTTAGATTCAGAATGCTTTGCTTTTTGCTGCAAAATTGCCTTTAGTCTTAACCACCATGCAACAGCCCTCCTAAGTCTGGTCCAGTCTGTGAAGTAGTTAATCAAATAATCAACTGTGTCTTCTGGTTCGCTTGTTTCTGCTTTAGCTGCTTCTGTTTCTACACTTCTTATGGAGGATGCGTGTACTGCGACTTCTGTCATTCTTGCATTTTCCACATCTGAAGTTTCTTCAGACTCTTCAGTGGTTGTCACAGATGGGCATACTGACTCTTGCTTGTACAAGAACGTAGGTCCTTTTAACCACTCTTGCTTGCTCATAAACTGATCCACAGTAAGCCCCCTTGATGCATGATCAGCTGGGTTGACCTCTGAGGGAACATATCGCCATTGATTTGGACTGGAGCCATCTCTGATTACAGAGACTCTGTTTGCCACAAACACTGGAAAGCGGGCTTTCTCATTTCCGATGTACTTAGCACCGTTTGACTCTCAGACCAGAAGATAGTTTCACATTGTACATCAAGCTCTAGCTCCTCTTCAGCATCGTGTCCACTTTCCTGCTAACGTTGCGGCAGATAACTCCATACGTGGAATAGACACTTGTTTGATTGGTGCAACTCGAACTTTGCTCATGACCAGATTGCACTGCACATCGCCAGTCTCATTGGTAAGACTCAGGTAGGTAGCGGTCCCATATCCGCTTTCACTAGCGTCCGCAAAGTGATGAACTTGGACCTCTGGATTTTCAAACCCTTCTGGCTTCCAACATCTTTGAACTGTGAATTTTTCCGACCAAGAAACACTTTCTCCTTATTTCTTCAGGAACGTCTTCATCCTACCCAACTTTCATAAGACACAGTGCTTGCAACATCTGCGTAGCTGGAAGTATGACTGGACTCAACAATCCTATTGGGTCATAAAGAGAACACATGGTTGACAGCATTCCTCTTCTGGTTGATGGCTTGTCCTTGATGCATATTCCAAACCCAAATTTGTCTGGTTGCATCAGCCACAATATACCAAGTGTTTTCTGTCTTGATGTTTCTTGGAAGTCCAAATTTCTTGACTCTTCAGATCTTTCACATGGTGGAATTGATTCCACAACAAGATTCTTATTGCTAACCCACTTTGTGAGGTGGAATCCTCCCTTCTGACACACACAGGTGAGGTCTTGAGCAAGACTGGCTGCTTTACTTTCAGATGAGGTAGCCTTCAGACAGTCATCTACATAAAAACTGCTGTTCAGCGTGTCGATGACTTCAACATCAAATTCTTGCTTATTGTCCTCTGCAGTCTTCTTCAGTGCATAATTTGCACAAGCTGGGGAACGAGGTAGCGCCAAAGATGTGTGCAGTCATCCTATATTCTTGAAATGGTTTCTCGATATCACCATCACTCCACCATAAGAAACGTAGTCTGTCACGATCTTCCTAATTTACCTTAACTTGATGAAACATGGCCTCTATGTCTGCTACCAAAGCCACTGGTTGTTGTCTTAATCTGAGAATAACTCCAAGGAGACTGTTTGTCATGTCCGGCCCCTGTAAGAGCTGTTGATTGAGAGATACACCTTGGTACACCGCCGTAAAATCGTAGACAACTCTTAGTTTCTTCTTTTGAGGGTGGGTCACCCCATGATGAGGAATGTACCATATTTTGCTGTCACAGCTCGTCTCCTTTGGAACAGGTTCGGCATAGCCCTTGTCAATGACCAGCTGCATTACTCGATGATACTCCTTATAAAACTCTTTGCTCGTTGCTGCACCTGGATTCAGTTGGGCATTTTCACTTCTCTGTCTCTGATTGGCAGGTTCATTGAGTAGTGGCAATCTTCAAACTTTATTGTACTGGATACTATATCCAGGAACTGATGACCTTCCTTTGAGAGTGTCCTACGATCATCACTTAATGTCTCATTGAAGTCCATGTTGACGTATGACCTGAATTGCTGCTCTAGGTCATCTACTCCATCCTTTATCACAGTCATAAAGTGAGCAGTCACTACATCGCTTGTTGCAAGCTTGCCTGGTATACCGTATACCGCCCATCCCAATGGAGTAAGTATTGCATATGGGTCTCCGAGATTCCCTGTAGCTATCTTCAGGGGCATGGCTGCTGCTGGTGTGTTGTTCCCAATCATAAGAGACACCTTAGGAATACATGGGTACTCTCTGGGTAACTCTGGCAGCTCCACATTAGACAAGTGCCTCCATCTTGCTAAATCTTCCCGAGTGGGTACATCTTGAGTAGACATTGGAATTTCTTTAATGTATACCTGCGGCAACTCTATAAAGTTTTCTCCACTCAAGCTGCTGACCTGTAGTTGATCTATCACCACCTCTGAATCAACAACTTCTGATGAACTCAGGGTTTCTATGATCAGCTTTCTCTTTCTTGTTCTCAAGTTCATGTCACGACACAGCTGGGAATTTGCGAAGACTGCGCTACTCTCATTATCCAAAAATGCATAGGTAGCTACAACTCTGTCACTGTCTTCATGCTTGACCAATATTGGAATAATAGTCATCAGTGGCTCATCTGCCGGCATACTGGTTGTAGTTGACTGTACGCCCACGTGTCCTGAAGTAACCTTTGTCTCCTCAGTTGCTATTGTTGTCTCACTTTGTCTTATTTTTTCTTGTTGACTTTTGCCCCTATCTTGGTCATGAAGTGATGTTGAATGTTTCCTTTTACATTTATGGCACTTGATTATGTCACGGTTGGTACATGCAGACTTGAAATGTCCTTCTTCTAAGCACGCAAAGCACAACTTGCTCTGTTTCACAAATGACGCTCTTTCAGCGTATGGCATTTTCTGCAATTTCCTGCACTCTGCCAAAGAATGGTTTTGCTTCTCACACAATTTGCACCACTTTTCTTTGGTGATGGTGGCAAAGCTAGCTCTCTTCGGACTTGTCTTCTGGCCTCGAGATTGTTGTCTTCCTGCTTTGTCAGCATTGTCGGTGATGTTTCCATAAATTGGATTGCACACAATCCTTGTCTGCTTCTCAATAAATTGTACAAATTCAGTAAATCCTGCTATCTTCCCTTCACGCTCTTCTAGGCTATCCACTAGAATGCGCCACTGGTTTCTTATTTCTCTTTGGTCTTTTGACCATAGAGGCTATTTTAATAAACCATAATACATTTTGACTTTACAAATGGACGGTAGGCCGTTGTAACAGTTCGATTTCTTGTAAAGGTAGTGTCACGATTGTACGTGAATTTGGTTGCCAATCCATACCCGTCCTCGCAGATTTTCTCCGACAACGCTTTATTAAAATTTAATATTAAGATAAATACTATAATTAGGCCAACGGTTCAAATGATATAAAAATCTCATTCTTTAGGTAAGTCGGGGAGGGGGTGGGGTCCAGGCTGTTGATCATGAAATACCCTTTTAATATTGCTGTCATAATTGGTTTAGTTGGCCTTGGCAACATAGGTATAGACACAAAATCAATTCAGTAGATTATTTTTAACAAAGGTATTTGGGTGCAAATTGGCGGCCATAAATAAAATGGCTGCAAATGACATTATTAAAAAAGCAATATTATATTTGGATTCTTTGACCCTGAAAACATAGGAATACACACAAAAATCAAATTGATATCATTATTTTGTGCAAAACTATAACAAAAAGTATCGGGTTTAGTGTACATTGGCGCCATGTTGGAAAACAAAATGACTGCCACGAGATCTTTAAAAAAGTAGGGTCATATTTAGGGCTAACCCTAACAAGGCGGACCATATTTTGTGAGCACTTACCATATACCACAATAAAAGGGCGATGTAGCCGAGATCACCTCAGAGGAAGTCGCCGAAGTACTTTAAAATGAAGAGCGAAAAGGCTGTAGGACCAGACAACATCCAGAGGACAACAAGCAGAGGCTTGGAAATGTTTGGGACAAAAGGGTGTGGAGATGCTGAGACACTTGTTGAACAGGATTCTCAGGACTTCTATTCGGGTTTTTTTTAGGAAAATGTTGCAAAAGTGTACCCCTCCTTGTTAGCATTTCTGGTAAATAACTCGTTTTTCACCATGACATGATTTCAAAATCAGCTTGTCGGCATTGGTATACCAAAGAATTAAAAAATTCAGAACCCGGAAGGACGGAGCTACAGATAAACACGTCCTTCCATCTTATTTATTAGGCGCCTTTCCAAAAGATCAAAGCGCCTTACAAATTGCAAACATACAAACTAACATACAAATAAAATACAATAAAATTACATAGGTACTTAAATACTAATGTATAAAATACAACTACGACAATTAGAAGGAAAAAAGGATGACCGCAGGTGGATACCGGCAGCCGACCCCAAAGGTGGAAAACCTCAGGAGCTTACAAAGAATATCCTAAGTTAAAACAAACAAGTAGCAAAATATTTACAAATATAATTAAAAACTGCATAACATTTTGATCTTACGAGGACAATGAAATAGATTTAAACTATAACTGAGGAAATTTAGGTGGGTCTTCAACATTTTCTTAAAAGATTTGACATCGAATGTCATACGGATAGATAGTGGTAGAACATTCCGTAGCCTTGGGCCTAAATATGTGAAGGCTGAATCAGCAATAACACGTTTATTCAATGGCACAACAAGGCGGGTCGTGTCGTTGGATGATCTAAGGCCACCTCTACCACAGACATACGATGTCAACATCTCACAAAGGTAAGCAGGCCCTAATCTTTTAACACAATTGTACACATTCAGTAAGATCTTGAAGTTGATCCTCTGCTGAACAGGCAACCAATGAAGTTCTCGTAGAAGTGGCGCAGCACTTGTACGTCTATCAGCACAGAACACGAGGCGCGCAGCGCGATTTTGAAGTTTCTGCAGCCGTTGAACGTTATATTGAGATATGCCACCCAACAGAGAGTTGCCATAATCTAGCCGAGACAGAACCAAAAATCTCACTACATGTGCACAAGTATCTTGATCAATAAAACGTCGGATACGACTAATGTTCCGCAAATGGAAATTGACAATACGGCAGATGGAATTGACCTGATGATCCATTTTAAAATGAGGGTCAAAAGTAACACCTAAATTCTTATGGAAGCAGAAGGATCAATCACTGATCCACCGACCTCCAGCCTTATGTCAGACAACATGTCGACCTGCCGAGGAGAGGAGATGAGGAAAAACTCTGTCTCTGTACTCAAGATTACCAGAAAAAATGGACCAAAATAAATGCCCCGGTTATGATGACAACTACCCAATTATAAGTGTCGCAAATGAAATTTCCCAACCGCTTGCAAAAATATCTAATCTGTCAATTTCAGCAGGAAAGGTACCAAACGATCTTTTAAGAAAGCTAAGGTTATTCCTATTTACAAAAAGGTAAATTTCCAGATGTACTCCAATTACTGTCCAATACCATTGCTTCCAAGTTTTTCTAAAATTCTTGAGAAACTAGTATTTGGCAGATGTTCTAATTTTATAGAAAAAGGACAAACAATTGGGATTTGGATCAAATCACTCAATCGTTAGGGCAATCATTGAGTTAATTGATATTTTTTTCAATGCTGTGGAAAAGAACCAAACAACCTTTTGGAGTATATCTGGATTCGAGTAAAGCCTTCGATACCATACATGACGATGTATTATTTTATAGAATTGAACATTATTGTTTCAGAGGCATAGTACTAGGTTTGTTTAAAGATTATCTATGTAATAGAGTTCAATATGATTAGTATAACTCATCGGGGGGGGGGGGGGGGAAGGCACTCCCATATTGGAAGCCACGCGTATGTAAGGCTGTTAAGACACCCTTTTTCAGCATCGTTGTCACCCAAAGACCCCATTTTCTTTTGTATTTTCACCCAAAGACCCCATATTTTGTGAAAATTTTACCACTGTCATCCAAAGACCCCTATTTTGGGGGAAAATTTTGAAAATTAAATTTTGCAAAATTTAGTTTTTGCTTAATTTTGCAAAAATCTCACCCAAAGACTCAATTTTTTAGGAAAATTTTTTGTTTTTTGAAAATCAAAAATTCCTATTTTGGGGCAATTTGGCTGTCTCTCACCCAAAGACCCCTATTTTTCAGTCCTCTGTGAGGTGAGTGCCCCCCACCCGGGAACTCATGTAATTCGAATACTTTGAACACGCAATATAGAGTCCCGCAATGTGGAGTCCCGAAATGATCTATACTGGGTCCATTATTGGTTATCATCTATATCAACGATATTAGCAATTCATAATCAATAATTAATTTCTTTTTATTTGCAGATGATACTCCAATAATTTAGTCCCACAAAGATCGTGCTGATCAAATTACCATGGTAAATATTGAGTGACATGAAGTTTCAAACTGGTTCAAGGCAAGTAAGACTCATCAGTGAATTCCACCAAACAAATTATATGTTACGATGTCTCGCGGACGTCAGATTAAAACAACCTTTAAACAAAACAAATGGCCGTGTGTACAAATAATCTGGTAATTTTATACTATAACACCGGACGTAATGATTTAATTGGATCTTGTAAAAAAATTAGTACTATGTCCCAAAGCACAATTACAATTCATAATATTATCTCAATTTTACAATTTTGCAAATTTAATGTTCACTAATGTCCAGGCCGCCGATGAGAAATTGGCTGTCCCGGGGGGGAACTTGGAGTTACTGGCCCCCCTTTTACCAACTTCGTTTTTCCAGACCCCATACGGGGGGGGGGGGATTTTTGATTACAGTGACTGCGAAGCCGGCCATGCGACGCGTAAGCGGCGCGGCGTGTGTGGGAGCTGTATAATAATAGTTGATGCAACTTAAGGTTTTGGCTTATGATTTGGTTTCTAAGGATTACGCGCATCCGACTTTAATAAACTCGGAATGACACGCGTGCATTCGTTTGCGATTTTAGCGTCGCAAAATTCATGAGCGATTTTCCACCCTCTGCGTTTACGCGAATTTGTAAAGCGTTTTTCGCAAAATCGGGTAGAACTCTGATGTTTTCTAAGACTTGTCTAGAACGACGCGCCTCATTAATTACGCGTCTCACCTATCACGCACACCAATTTTTTGTTTTGCTGCGTGACATATAGGCATAAAATTAACGCGCGACGCCGCGCCCTCTAGTGAAGACAGGATTTCATCAAAATTCCGCTCTAAAAATGACAGTTTTCGGCGGTTTTCAGGAAAACTAATATGGTGACACCATTTTTTATTTCGTTTTTTTCAAGAATGCAACTTAGACCTAAACCTATATGTGAAAATCAAAACACGTACGGCGCCCTTTTGTTACTTTTTGGGGCACGTTAGTATCGGTGCATCGCATTTTCCTCCATAGAGTTGCGTGGTAAATAATGTAAAAATTTTGCAGCAAAATGTACTTTTTGAAACTCTTTTTTCTCAAAAACGAATATGGTAAGCCCTATTTTTATTTCCGATTTGTTACAGCATCACAAATGAATATACTATATATCAAATTTGAAGAATTCGACGGCCCATTTAAATCATTTATTGATGCCAACACATTAAAGGTCCATGGACATTGCTTTCTTTAAAAAACAACTTATTAAGTACCACCAAAAAATGGTTCATTCATAGTAGTATTGGTATTATGTAAAATCTACATGAAGCCGTAAATGAGAAACCGTAGATTTGATGAAAATTGGGCATAATATCATGTGTTTGGCCAAGGCTTCAAAGGGAAAATTACAAAATGAACGTGATATCGCGCCTGGCAAGCGTGACCAGAAGTGGAGTCCGAGTAACAAATACGCGATACGCGATACGCGTCATGATCGTCATCGTGGAACGGACGTGCGCGTGGCGCAGTTTTCTTCTGCATACGTACACAGTTGGACTTCTCGGGAATATTGTGTCGTACTTGTGTACAACGTACGCATAAATGCAATAATTTTTTCTTGATTTTTGGTGCCTTCAATTACGATAATAATGCGCTGTATTGTCGACGGATGCACCAGCGGCGACGCTACCGAAAAGGAGAATCAGAATAGAATAGCTTTATTCAAGTCCCAGTCCCAAAGAAACGACAAGGAGAGAGTCTGTAGTGTGCGGTGAGGTTAGCCCACGTGTGAGCTTTGTCTTGTTACAACTTGTTACTCTGTCGTCATTAAACGGGGTCAATTCCAAGCCAGCAATTTGATACGCGTTCGCGAAAACGGAGAGGCCCGTCAGTTTGGGTCATTGATCCTTGAAATTAACACTCCAGATGTTTCACTTTAAAAACGTGGTGCGATATGATAAGGATTACGGGTTAGTACGAAAAGGAGAAAGAAATTAAGAATGTCTACTCAGCCGTGTCCAGGGACCTTTAAGGGGTTGTTTGTGATAGAGGTCATTCCAGTATGCACACCTATTTGCAGAGCTGCGCATCGTTTAGCGGGAATACTTACGACTCGGCTATATGTGCGTCGGACTATTTCTTTAGATGCGTCTGACCGCTAAGCGCGTGTGGTGTGTGAAGTTTGCATTCGTTGTGAGTGCAGTCTCGTTCGTTTTGGAGTATTTCGTGGGCTTTTTTGTTCAGTCACGCGTGCTTTTCGGGTAATTAATAAATTCGCTTTATGCAAACAGGCGACCCCATTTATACCCAACAGAAAAAACCCACATTTCGGAGAACAAGGCAATAGAGGAAAGTGGAACGTATAAGCGCATTTTTAATTGAGGTCGTCGGAATTTTGAGGTTCAATATGCCTATAGACTTGTGGTGATTGATAGCGAAACCTTCGAAATAAAGAACCGTTAGAATATAGAGAGAACTATGCAATGAACATGATGAATTCTTAGATACTTTGAAGCCGCGATGCCACAATGCCACGATTGCACTATTTATTAGGAGAGTTATCAATTTTTAATTTTATTTCAACATTTAGAAGCCCAACTGAGATTTTAAAAAAAAATCACATAAGAAGTTTTCTCTGTTTTGGGTGATGACACTAATCAAATTGTTTGGCAACCTTAACCTAGTAACTAAACTTAACCCTTGAACTAACATAAATTATCTGCTCAAATCAAGTGTTTCATAAAAAAGTTTGGAATGCAAACGCTTGAAATTCGGAAGAACCGTATCTGTTTCGGAATAGGAACCTTTGCTCGGAAAAGCGAGCCTTTAATTTCTTTAACCTCTTAATATTCGGAAAAGATATTCTACAATTCGGAATAGACCGTAGAAACCTGGTCCCAATTATCGGAATAGTGAACTATTTGTAATGTTCGGAAAAAGCGAAACCCCTTTTTTATAATAGCGAACCTTTTTTAACAAAAAAGCGAATGCTAAACCCACATTCGGGGGAAAACAACCTTTGAAACATGAACCTTCAGAATACGACGGGACCCAAAAAATACTTCCAAATTCATGAGTAGCAAGATGAATTCGAAGGGAACGGATTACCAATAAATGCACCCGTCTGGATTGCCTTCGTTAAGCGTGTTCGCTTGCATGGGAAATTCACAAACTTGTTTGTTGCTTCTTTTTAGAAAATTTGCCAGTTTTTCGTGATATTTCCAACATCTTTCTATAAACTTTTTTGGAATGGTAATTGTGTTATATGTTTGAGTTTCAATTGTGGATATGGGCCTTGGATTATAAAAACTGCGATATCGTAATCCAGCGGATATAAAACTGCGATACCGAAATCCTATCTACACTGTAAAAAATACTGTAAATTTTACGGAAAATTCCCCTGGCAGCCAATTTGCCAACACATTACTAAAAACTTACAGTATACTGTAAAAATTAATTATTTAATCAGAACATCTATAAAAACATATATATTTGGGGGAATTATTACTTATAGAGATGTATACATGTGTGGAGAATAAAAAAGCACTGCGAACACGGTGACACCCTAACTTTGTAGGCCTATCAACAAAATTTTTACGGTGCATATACAGTAAAATTACAGTTTGTTGTTAACAGAATAACATCAACGAAAATATACAGTAAATTTTGAACGAAAACCTGTAAAACCTGTAATTTACGGGTTTTGTTGGGCAGAATTGCTGCCAGTATTTCCTGTAAAATTTACGTATTTTTTCTGTCAATTTAGTACTAATGGTAATTGTTTGTATAATTGATAAAGTTCATAATTTTGTGAATAATAATGTTGCTGCTCATTATAATTCGAATAAAGGAATTCGAATAATTCGAATTTTTTACCCAAACTAAAAAAAAAGACCTTGGCATATAATTTGATAATAATAAAAAATTAAGTTTTTTACAGTATTTAATGAAATACGTGTACAGGGAATAACTGGTTGGCGTGGATTATGATGCGTGTACACCTTACACTAGTTGCACTTGCGAGGTACGCGAGAGTCAGTGCTGCGCCCACAACAATAACCAAGACGCCCACTAAAATAAAAAAAGGGGTATTTTTGGACATTTTGAAGATTTATAAGAAAATAAGTCGTACCCCTCGTTTTATTGAGCGCCTTAAAGATTGCCCATTATAAACATAATTTCAAAAATAAAATTCTGGCCGTCAGAAGTTCTTTTTGTATGGGAAAAAATTACGTCTTTCTCATTTTCACTAGAGGTACGGTACAAAATTTTCCGAAAAATGCGATTTGTGAACACGGTCATACCTCAAACACTAAGTCGGTGACCCCGTTTTTTATTCAGAGTTAATTACACCGATGTGGAAAATAAATATATCTGAAAATAAAGAAAATCTGGCCGTTCGTTAGCGTATGCATCCATATCACCCTTAAGTGTGTCTTTGTTTAAATGCTCAAATAGTGTTTATGGAGAAGACAATGGGGTGGGTGGGTGCGGTGTGGGTGGTGCCCCCCCGGCGCGAAGCGCGGAACCCTGCCACGGTGCACTTTCCAAAACACATTTTCTCATGACCATTTGTAGTAAACAAATAGAAAGGGTTTCATTTTTCATGATATAGAGGTTATGAAAAAACGGTTATAAAAGTAAAGATTGCTTTGTTTTTGGTTTCAAATAATAACATTTTAAGTGTTCAGGAGAGTTCAATAGGAGCTGGCACAGGGGAATGGGTGCAGGCACGAAGCGCGGGAACCTTCAATGTTGTTTCACTTTCCAAAATCCAGTTTTTTTATGTTATATTGATTGGAACCAATTTGAAAGAGGTAACGTATTATGTCCACTTTTTATACTTCATGACCAACGTTTTATAAAACAAAAGTAACTTGTTTTTGTGAAATTCTCAAACCCAGAGAGGCCCTGCAATAAATTCATTAACCGCGCGTAGCGCGAAAAAAAATGGAAATTTCGTGGGTTATGTGGCACAGAGAAGTTTTTCTCAACGTACTTATCGTTGTCGCAGGAGGGCAAACGGGCCCCTGTATCCGCCAATGTTCTCTCCACTCTCTCTCTACACATGTTTCTCTCTCCCATCCCTCTCTTGACGTTTCTCCCTCTCTGACTTTGTCACAACCGCAAGGGCATAACTAAAAACTTTTTTTTACTGGCCCCCTAGGACCCCGGGCCCTAGCGACCCGGGGCCCGGGTCAATTACCCTTTGACCCCCCTCTCGGCGGTACTGCTAATGTCCAGAGTAAGGAAGCGTTGCAGTTCAACGATCTTCTTCTTATCGTATTCAAACAGAGTGGTTCTTAAATATGTCGAGTCAGAGGATGGGTACAATGTCTGCTGCTCACTGATTTTGCAAAAAGGTCATTGTACGTGCATTGTGCTCCAACAGCGGGCCAGACCAAAAGGTGTTCCAGTGTTTGTGGTGCTGTTCACCAACCAAGGCAGTGTACTGATCCTGCTTCCGGGTCGCCCCACTTCTGCAAAGAAACTTAGATCGCTTGATTATGTTTCTCAATCTGTTAAGACATCGCAATCAGCCCAAGATGCTCACCCGGATCAATACCAATATATGGTACTTGGTTGATACAAGTCTTTCTTTCCAAAGGCGACTCTCTTAAACTTATTAGAGACTGTTTCAAGGGGTTGGATTGGACTTTTGGCTTAAGAAACTCTCTATGAATTTAAGGCGGTTAGCAGATGGCTCTCTGTGGGACCCATTAGGGTTGGACCACATAGATACTTACGGCTCTTAATGCTCGCGACCAATACCACGGATGTTGTGGAGCATCTGCTAGGATGTATAAGTTTTCCGTTGGAGGTGACGAAGACATCCTGTGAAAGCCGAAGGAGGCATTTACCGCTGGATCAATACTTTCTTGGCAGGGGTGATCTTTCCCATACAGGACAAGCATACTCTGGACTATGAGTCGCACAGGGCAAGTGCCGTTCGATTTCTTAGGGTATGTGGACGAGCACCTCATCTGTGGTAGTGAGTTGTTCAAGAGTTCTTGCGTGAACACCCACTCTTACCTTCGTCTTTGAGGGGGGTCTTATGAGGAGAGAGGAGAGGAGAGGGAGGGAGAGAGAGAGAGGAGCGGGAGAGAGAGAGAGAGAGAGTGCGGTCCAAGGTAACTCCTAAGTTAGACGGATTATCACAGTGCTCCACGGGTGTTCCAGACAATGTTACTTTAAGCTGGACGTTTGGTTTCTGGCTGCGTAGATGGAAAACACACACCCTGTGTTTTGGATGGATTTGCCACGTTGTTGGTTTCCTAATAAAAAAGGAGTGAGTTCATTCAAAGCTTGGAGTCTCTCTTCGCGCTGTGAAGTCTGATCTTGTGCACTAATGCCACGATCGTATGCCACTCTGCCATAGATAAAACGACAGGTTTCTTGCACTCCTAGGTTGTTCGTTGGTATAGATGTTGAAACATGGAGAGGTACAAGCAAGCTCCCGTGGGGTAGTTCATTCTGAGCCGACGGCCAACGGACGCGATATGTCCTCAAAGAGTAAAGACCTTCAAAATGATAGTATGCAAAGTCATATAATTCACGGGAATATAATCCATGGGAATCTTCTCAGTTAGGGAGATAAATGTTAAGGAGTTCCAGATGACGGGGTTGTCCCTGGGCAACACTAACATTTCGCAGTACAATCATCCAAGTATTTTACCACCATCAGTCTGTCTGTCGCAAATGACACACTTTAGGACCAAAAATGGAATCCCTTTTTGTATTCCAAAACAGAAGCCTCTTGCTTGAAAGACGACAACAGAAAAAAGTTAAGTTTCAAGAGCTCCCGTGGTATCCATATATAATAAAATCCTGGCACTATGTACTACATGTCAGCTACCTTATTGTAGACAAAAATAGCTATAACTATACCAGCTCTGGTCATATGGCAAAGTTAGGTCTCGATATCTTATTTATGTTTTCCAGCAAGTTTCCCCTATATTATAAAATCTTACAGCATCACCATGCATAGACATGCCTATCTCTGTCCAATTGGAACTCAAATAAATGACATCTGTATTGCATCATCTTACAAAATGACATCATGGAAAATACCTATTTTGCAATCTCAGTTGTTTGCAACAAATTTGGAAACCCACAGTGCTAAATTCTTCGTATACTTAGTATATCTAAAGCATGAACAGCCCTGAATGGTTCTCAATATAGCAACTGGGGAAAATACATTTCCCTTTCAATATAAGTACTTTTCCCGGTAGAATCACCTTTTTGGGGACGGGTCCTGAAGGATATCTTGGTAACGCAGTCAAGACGATGGGGTTATCCCTCGACGACACTAATATTCTGCAGTACAATAATCCAAGTATTACCACCTAATCCGCCTGTCGCAAATGTCCACTTTTAGGACCACAAAATGGAATCCATCATTTGATTCCCAAAAATACATCAGTACTCAGACCGCTTGGGGGGGCGCACCACAATTCATCCACGTTTAAGGTGGTGGCGGCCAAGCGTCATTCATAGCGCCAAAACTGCAGAACGAGTCATTGGACGAAGCGGAACAGTGAGGTCACTGTGCGCGTTTATATAAATAGATCCAGTGAGTGGCGAGTGGGATTCCCGTACGGAACAGTCGCGACGATATAAGTTGCCTTGCTTTAGTCGGGGGTGCATAATTGTGCTGCAAAAACTATCATCAAATCGTGTTAATTAAGACCGGACATGAGAGGTTTGCTACATGCAGGTCAAAGAATCATTCCACGGTGGTGCATTAGGCTAAACCTGGTAACCCGGGCATGGTACATGGGTCGCAGCTATACATAGCGGTGACCCTGCGATTGAACATGAGGTCAAACCAGCCTCGTTCAAAATGGATCCCGTTGTACCGTTATTCATTACAAAAAAAATTACTTACACTGGAGTGGAGTTGATTCTCAACTCCAACGGAGTTTGAGTGGAAAAATATGATATTAAACAATTTGCGACTTTAGAATATTTGTCAAGTTTTCGTGATTACGTCCTAAACCTATGGGACGGCAAAAACGCCGCTATCTTGGCCGGCCGCCCCCTGCACGTTTTATGTAATAACGCAAATTGGCTAAAAAGTGCAAGGCTTAGGCAAGATTCTAATGCGTCATTTTTCATAAACGGGAGCTACAAATCGCACGATGATTCCCCCCAATGGACGATAGAAATGAGGTAAACATTGCATAATTGAGAAACAAAAATCAGGTTTCATCTCCAGACCCAAGGGACACGGCGCGGATGGCCACGGGTGGTATTCCTAGATATGAGTGTGCGGGGTGGTAACTTTAGCTATTGCGTTGTTAATGTGAAAATAGCGTGAAAAGTAATGGTCAACACCGTATGCAAGCAAAATTTTCTAAATCTTCAAAAAAGGCTTTATTTGATACCAAACACGATTTCTCAAGTATTGCAGGAGTTGTCTAGTGTTGTACGGAACCCGTACAAAAATGCGGGTGTTCCTATGGGAGAGAATTAGGGGTGCGGCCCCCCTTATAAGACGCTATAACATGATCGGACGTGCTTGGTGGTAAATACTACTAATACCTGCAAAATTTGATTTTTTGCGGAGGGTGATGTACTTGTATTTCGTGGTGTAAAAAAATGTGCGTGAGTCTCAAATGAATCTTCAAGATGTAAAAAAAAAAATTGAGTTTGAGGCAAAGCAGCGGTTTAGTGCTAAATTTTCCAAAATGTACATCAATGCTTGGATAGGATTCTGTGTAGGTTTATCAGTAGGCTACGGCAGCAGGCGCAGGCTAGCTAGGCTAGATGCAAGTTACATATTTCTTGAGGTAATGCATGAGTTACCGATCGCCTCCTGTTGTGATTTTATATAAGCCGTGTTCCAATGTTTTTCCTGTCATTGTGGTCTTATTGAGTACCCCATCAAACACAAGAGTTTTGGTAAAAAAATCCGGTATTAAAAACTCCAAAAATTCCAACGACAAAGTTGCTTGGGGGGCACTCACTTGACAGCAGTGCAGAAGGGACCATAGCACGGGGTGTCAAAATAAAATGATGCGGTTCAGTTCTGCTCCATAACATTAATATTGACACAAGTAAAAATAGAGGTGCCACTCAGAACTTTTCCTAAATAGAACCCTTCCAAAAATGGTTCTAAGTAGAACTAAAATGGGACATTTTCGTTATGTGCACGCAGCTCCGTCCTTTTAATGTGGTTCTACGAAGAAAGAACCCTGGTTTGGTTTAGAAGCACGAGAGTTTTTATGGATCAAAAAAAGATTCGCGTTTAAATAACTGGTGTTTTTTCGATAGTAAACATGTTTTGGCCTTTTAAGTCCGTTCTTCTGATCTACGAACGGGGCCGGGCCCGAGACACCATGGTTCTTGTTTTTGTCGGGAAACCAACCCCATGAAAATAAATGATGACAGTGCGCATGCGGCTGGCAAGTGTTTATATGGTATTGAGCGTAATGCGTTTGCATAGGTACCCCACGCAGATACGCATTGGGAAACTTTCTTCATTAAAAGATTTACTTTGTGGGTGTTTTGGTTGCATTACTGGGCCTAAATAGGCCTAGATCATTAATTTTAAGCGACTCTAAAACTTTTGTATATTCCATAAACACGCGAATTAACAACTCACACTTGGGAGGACATATGAGTGATGAAAATCTGTAAATATAGCTCATTTGAGTGTATTTGTTTGCACCTCGATGTTTTATATCACAGCAACTTACGCAATCTAAAGTGAAATATTTTTAAAATATCCCTTTTTCATGAATTGATAATTTTATAAATGCGCAGCATATTCTTACCAGTAACTCTTCAAGATATTAGCGTGTAAACACGATTTTATTCATATCTCTTTATATTAAAGTCATCACCCACTGAGCTTTGCAACCAGAAAAACCCGATGGCGTGGTAGCTTACAGGACGATTCGGCCGATTTCTTGGGAAATTGATAACGATTTTAAGCACTTGTACTAAGCAAACTACAAGGAGTAATTGCATTCACATTTGGCCAGTTACTTAAAACGATATAGAAATTAAGGAATAACTTAGTTTTTAAAAAACTTATGTTTTAGTTTGGATGGGGTTGTTCTAAGGGGGGCACCACTAATTCTCACGTTTTAGGTAATCAACGCAAATCGGCTAAAAAGTGCAAGATTCTACTGGTCATTTCTTCAAAACGGGAGCTACAAATCGCACGAAGATCCACATGGACGATAGAAATTGATGACAACATTGCATAACTTGAGAAACAAAATCAGGTTTCATCGCAAATCCAAGATACGGCCGCGGATGTGCACGGGTGGTCATTCCTAGATATGAGTGATGCGGGGTGGTAAATTTAGCTATTGCGTTTTTAATGTGAAAATAGCGTGAAAAGTAGATGGTCAACACCGTATGCAAGCAAATTTGCTAAAATCTTCAGAAAAAGAGCTTTATTTTGATACCAAACACGATGCCTCAAGTATTGCAGGGAGTTGTCTAGTGTAACCGGAACCCGTACAAAAATGCGTGTGTTCCTATGGGAGAGTCATTAGTGGTACGCTCCCTTGTGTCGCCTGACGTCGCGGTCTGTGATTGATAGGCCTCATATGACCTTTGACCTTGATATGTGACCTTTGATCTCATAAACAAATGAGTGTATGCATGTAATATCCATAAACCAAGTTTGGTTCCAATTGAACTTCAACATGTCATTTGAGGTAAGTTTTATAGACCAGTTAACATGTTTACGTTCTGAGTCAGTCACGTGACCCGGAAGTAGCTGCTCGCAGGCAAAACATTAGAAGTCACTGTATACCGCTTTATAGTAGATCGGTTGAGTTTAATTTATTATCGTCATAACACGCTTTGAATTTCACCATAAATATTGTTCTAATTTATTATATTTACTGCCCTGCATAATCAACAATGCCAGACAGTTGCTATTAACACTGCATTATTTCCAGACATATTATGAAAATGAAAAAGTATATTCATATTTGGAATGTACTAATAAATCCCTTTCAGGCAATGTGTTATTTGTAGCACATTAGAATAGGCATGTGTGCTATACAGGGTGCAAAAAAAAAAGTGATTGAATTTAATGCATTTTTCCCTTAAAGATAAATTTTGAGCTAAATAGCATTCATTATTACATGTTGTGTAAAGGTATCATCTCTAATTCATTTTGTATCAATACATGTAATTAGTGCAACAGAAATATAGAGGGTGGTCAAATGCGCTGATATCAAGCTGCCTTGGACACTACACGTTATGTGACCTTGAAATCAACTAGCTGAATAATTATTAAAACATATGTGTGTCTAATCTAAAACATCAAACAAATAAGGGCGAACAGTTCTTGTAAATTTAAACAACATATTTAGCCCAATATAATGTTAGAAGTGTAACAATGGAACTTATAAGGCATAGTATATTGTTTTCATTGCACACTCATTATCCATACATAATGAGGCTAATTACAATATAATTGCCTAATTAAATGCATCAAATAATTAACAGCATAATTCAAAATAGTTGTAATAAATAATATTTGAACTAATCCCACTGTTTGCTAAAATGCATCCATGTGCACTTGCGCTCTATTGAAAATGTACATAGGCCTACCGCCTCCGATTCCACCTCCACCCCTGACTAATTAACTTTAATGAGCTGTAGAGGTTAATTAGCCGATCTTTTTATGTTTTAATCTTAATATGTAATTAGACATATAATTTATCTTCCAACTACGACCACAAAAATGGCATTTTATTGGATTTGTGTCCAAAACCATTTTTATGTGACAACTCCACCTTTTTGGGTGCCCACTATAAAAACATGACCAAGTGAGCTGTAGAGGTTAATTAGCCGATCTTTTTATGTTTTAATCTTAATATGTAATTAGACATATAATTTATCTTCCAACTACGACCAAAAACATGGCATTTTATTAGATTTGTGTCCAAAACCATTTTTATGTGACAACTCCACCTTTTTGGGTGCCCACTATAAAAACATGACCAAGTGTTAGCAGACGTGAGCTTCTAGGTGATGAAGGTTAAAACAAGAAAGAAAGTAGAAACACAAAAAGGCAGATATATGCAGGCTCAATGCTGGATGCAGGTAATGTGAAGGATATGAGCAACGAAACACTGTCACTGGATGAGCGAGTGATAAGACTTTTAAGTTCTACGATGGAGCTCATCAGTTGGAAGCATACAGTACTTTTTTGATAATATTATTTTGATTTGGAACTGGATCCTTCTCTTCAACTTCCACTCAGTACAAGATGATTGGTGAGTAGGCCCCTCTACTTTTTTGTTTGTATTATTTGTTTGTGTCATTTCTCAATTACTCCAAGCCTAGGCCTAGCTAGGTCTGGTCTTGGCCTTGGGTAGGCCTATCACCTATCATGCCTGCCTAGCTAGGAGTAGGAGGCTAGGGACGCTAAATAATAGAAAATAAAATGTCACTGGATGTAGTTTTGACCAATCGGTGAACAAAGATTATGTATTCGGTATATAAAACGAATATTGACTGGTCTTATATCGGGTGATGAATGGAGATTATCGCTCCCTCGTTGGCCTAGCATACCTGGCCTACTATCTATGTAGGCCTAGCCTACCTGGTCTACTATCTATGTAAGTCTAGCATACTATGTAGGCCAGGTATACTAGGGCAAATCGGGAGCGATAATCTCCACCATCACCCTCATGACCAGTCAATATTTGTTAAATATTTAACAGACTGTCGATTTGGACAGTACATTATGTGGAAGTAAACACGTTCCAATCAGGAAACCTGTACATGTCATGTACGTACCTAGCTGTGCATGTGCAGTTTGCGGTAAGAATCTGTCCAGACTTGAGGAGACACACCCAGGCATCCTTCACTGCACTCTTGTCATTTGGCTTCTGCCCCGCGTGGACCAGGGCACGGATGAAACAAAACTGGGAGTGAGGAACTTGGTAAAAGAAGCACTTCTTCACATAACCTGATACAAAATAATTATAAGCATCAAGAGATCTGTATGTTTTTAGAGACTCGTGCGTGAATGGGCTTGGTGTGTGGATGAGGTATATGTAGATATACATGTCCTCGTAGTGCATCGATGGCCATAGAATCTAACTCATATAAAGGATCGGGTAATTGGTCCCCAGATTTTGTTTTCAGTCACTCCAAGTACTCTCTGCGATTGTTTTCAGATAAATCTGTAACATTTCGTTCCATCTTCACCGATAAACATCTTGAATAAAAAAGTTCGCGAAAACTTCCACCACAGATAGATGCTCAGATTACACGCGTGTCAAGCACTATTTACTAGGCCTATGCTGGGACAGTGACCCGAGCTGTGACCTCGAAATGTTTTGCCTGTGTGGCTGCGCGCGCATCGTATTTACAATTGATGCTGACGTCAGATGTTAACTGGTCTATTTTTTCAGACCTTACATGATCTTTGACCTCGGAATGTGACATTTGACCTCATCGACAAATGAGGGATCCAATGATGCACCTATGACTCGAGTTTGGTTTATCAGTTGTATCTTCCAGAAATCACTTGACTCTGGGGAGTTACCACCCGATTGGTTGCATGCTAATGTTGTCCCTTTGTTTAAAGGGGGGGGGGGGATAGATCAAGTCCATCAAACTACCGTCCCGTCTCACTCACATCTGTTGCACGTAAGCTCTTAGAGCACATCATTTGTCATACTATTATGGATTATTGGGAAACACATGGAGTTCTCTCAGATAACCAACACGGTTTCAGAAAGGTAGATCATGCGAAACCCAACTCGCTGCAACGACCAAGGACCTTGCTGGAGTCCTGGACCAAAGAGGTCAGATGGACTGAATTATACTGGACTTCAGCAAAGCTTTCGATACCGTACCCCATCAACGATTGTTAGCCAAGCTTCGTTATAGTGGTTTGTCTCAGTCAATTGTCAAGTGGATGGAAAATTTCCTTACAAAACGCACTCAACAAGTCATTGTAGACGGGATAAGCTCAGGTAGAGTGTACGTGTCATCGGGAGTGCCTCAGGGCACTGTTCTTGGCCCAGCGATGTTCCTCCTGTACATAAATGATCTCCCAGCGACAATAAAATCTACCGTCAGACTTCTTGCAGATGATTGCATTATGAATAGGAGGATCACCTCTACCGAAGACTCAGCTGCCTTGCAGGAGGATATAAACTCGCTCTGTGTATGGCAAACCTGTGGTTAATGGGCCCGATTTAACAACAAGAAGTGCTTTGCAATGCTATGACACATAAAAGAAACCGTAATCACCACGTATACAATGGGGGCTTCAAGTCTCAAACTGTTGCGATCATACTTGGCCTTGGTAATCACTTGACCATAAATAACTGGAATAATCACATCTCCAACACTATTAGCAAAGCCCATAAAACCGTAGGCTTACTTCGCCGTAATTTCCATCACTGTAATCAAGGGTGAAATCTAACGCGTATAAACGTCTCGTCCGACCTCAGTTGAATATTGCGCCACCATCTGGTACCCCATCGAAACAATTGTATATCAAAGCTATTGACTCATTCAGAAATAGGGCGAGCAAGATCGTGAAAGAGATTACAGCAGAGAAAGTAGTGTTTTCTTTAATGGTGAAAGATCTTGATGGGATACACTTGAATAAAGAAGACTATTGCGGCCGTCCATAAGGCAACCATCGTTGCCTCTATTGGACCGGAGCAAATTTCATACTGGCCAGGGGACGGACGATACACACCGAGCAAACTTTGCACCTCTCATTTAAACGTACGCAACCGAACACCCGATTGTTACTGATGACTCATTTCTGCCAAGAACTGTTGCAAATTGAATTACCTCCCAGCCAGTGGTAAGATTCTCCACTTTAGAGGTCTTTAGCCAAATTATGGAACTGCAACGGTTCGCTAGGCCGCCATGGGGCCCTGCACAATAATACAGGGTTAGTAAAAAAAAACTTGACCCTGATTGCGTCCGCCATTTTTGAATTTTTAAGAATATATCTCAACCCTATTTGGTATCATCTGAAAGCTGTGTTCATTATCTTTAATTGACTGCAAAGATCATTCACATCGGTTAGGTATATACCCGAGCTACCGTCGTTTTGATCAGTTAGTCGGTTTTCGGCTCTGTCCACGGATTCACCTTTTGACTGACGGCGTTCGGCTAAGGAAATCAGTGTCTAAGAAAATCAGGCTATTTATTCACTGCAGATTCGTGTTGCTAAAGACATGTAGCCGATCTTACTTAACCGATTGGAATATCTTTGCCGCAAATTAAAGGTAATTGACATAAGCTTTCCGCAGATACCACATATGTTTCATATATATTATTTAAAAATCAAATGACGGACGCAATCAGGTCAAGTTTTTTTTTATCTCACCCTGTATTAGCCTTTTTGGTCTGCTGCTATGCACCGTGACGCGTCCCGTGCGGGACCTGTTGTTTGGAGTTTCACATACTTCCAACACTACGAAATCCTCAAAGTAATATTCGGAACAGGTTCAGTAAAAACTTTACACTCGTTTTCTACAGCATTAAAACAAATACCCGACTATCTATATTTAATACCGGTGGTCTATCTGTCGTCTATCTGTCTGTCTGTCTATCGTGTGTCTGACCGCTAGTCTAGCGAGGGGTGTTAAAATACATCAACTATTGCTCAGACAATGATAAAAGCATAAGACGTGGCACAATTATTCTCACCCTCATACTGATCACTTTCATTTGTGGATCCAAATATACCACCGTATAGCAACGGTTGCTAGGTAACACAATTACCCTAGCAACAAGCATTTTTGGAGCTGGCCACCGATTGGATACCACCACATCCTTCGTTACTACCCCAGAACTAAACCAAATCAACTTGGTAACTTCCCTAGATGACCCCAACACAATCTGGATGTTCCCAAAATAAAAAAAAATGGCCCATTCAAGATGGCGACTTAGATGGGTACCATATATAATATTTCTTTTTAAATACATTATAATAGCAACATATACACGGTATAACAATCCATTTTTGTATGGAATGAATATTTCTGATCAAAAGTAATACATATGTGCCCATTTCGTGTCATTCACATGTTTCAAATTCAAGATGGCGTCCAAAATGGCCACTAAAATATGACATTTCCCTTAAATACAATACAGCAACACATGCATGTTCAATTAATAATACATTATTAATGAAATAAATGTTTCAATCATACAACAAAATATGTAAACATCAACCAAAAGATTTACACCAAAAATAAATAGATTGGACATCTTAGCATGGCACTGGTGGGTGGTAGGATGTCTGGTTTGATGGCAGACCTGTAGGCTTTATTTCATTGTAAGCGATTGGCAAGTCCTTTACCTTTTCTTTGTCCTTTCAAAGGTGCTATAGAATGGGTGAAACCATGGTCGGTATCATCACTCCAGTCGAGTTACCCTCCTCAGTTGTAATAGTCCGGATCAAGGACGAACTTGTACCATGAAATGAACCAGTGGATGTAGTGGATTGTGGTCAATATATTGTTTGCCGCTGCAGTGATAAATTGACCGTTCTGGGAGGTCAGTCTGTCACAATCTTGTAATAATATTCGCATACATTATTTCATAATAAAGTAATTATATCCATCGTACGATCATATGAGGTTGACACACCAAGACCAAAAAGGCTATCAAGCAACTGCCGTTCCATGATTAACGCGAAGACCTTATAGTTCCAAGTAAACTGGCAGCTGCAGGCATTTCGCGGTCTTTGCTGTGATAACTTGGGTTACTTTACCATAGTCCCGGCGCCTTTTAATGCAGTTGAACACAAGTAGTTGAGCAATGGTGAGCAATGGTTGGCTAAGGCATGTGTTGCTGGTTTGATGTTTAATATTTGACCCATTGATGATCATGCCGACTATAGTGACAAAAGCGACTGCGGCATCAGCGGCAATGATTCCACTTGACTGCTCTGGTCAATGTCAAGTAGTCAACCCCTGAGAATGACACCTGTGTAAAAAGTCATGTCGGATCCTATCAGCAATATGGGTCATTGTGACACTCTGCTCATCTTGATCAGTCTCATATCCTTGTCGCAGAACAGTGCCTATGCCATCCTCATATGCCATGAACACATCTCTCTCTTCCTTAGATGCATGAGGATCCGGTCTTTGAGGTGCGTACTATTTACTCTGTATACATCCACTCTGTATACAGCTTGGTAAGATCGGCACGCCTGAACACCTTTATGTCTTCCATCTTGTCTGCTCTCCTCAATGCAGGATATCAGCTCACCTAATGCAATGTCTTTGCATGTTTGTTCACTTAAGGTTCCTCGTTCCTGTTGGACCATTCCACATTTTCTGTTGTACAGGTTTGACGAGGCACCTTATGTGATATTTTGCTTCAATGGCAATAAGGTCTCCTGCACTTAATTTCGCTTGGAAGCTCATGATCCTGGAGTTCATGTTCACATTTCTGCATGCGGAAATCTACTTGAAATATGGAGGTTTTATGGAGTTTCTCTTTGGTTTCCGGTTTGGAAAAAAAAAAACACACACAGGCATTTTACTGTCTACAGGTATGGAGGTATATGCTTCGCCGATACTGCTTCTTGTGAAAATCTGCTTAGAAGTTGTTGCTTCTTTCGCTCCCGCTCTAGTATACTTTTACTAAACTTTAAGTATCATGGTTTATGCCACTTTGCACTTTGTTCATTAAATATGGACTCAATTCCATCCATGGTCCAAGCGTACAATAGCTATTTGTATTGGCATGCAGTGGAGTTAAATTGAAAGATTTTCAGCTATAGTTTTATAACCTGTGGATTTGGAGAAGGCATTTGATAGTCCTGGGGAAAGTGATGGAGTGGGCGATGAGGAAGAGAGGTATACCAGAGGCAATGGTTAGAGCGGTGATGAGTTTGTATGAAGTAGTGAGGACAAGAGTTCGAATGGGGTCTGAGTTGTCTGAGGAGTTTGAGGCGAATGTGGGTGTACATGAAGGTTCTGTAGGCATACTGTCGCCCTTGATATTTGCAATTGTAATTGATGTGGTTATGGAGAGTGCAAGAGACGGTTTGATTAGCGAGATGTTGTATGCTGATGATTTGGTTTTGATGAGTGACAATGGAGGGACTGAAGGAAATATTTAAGAAATGGAAGAAGGCTTTTGAGAGGAAGGGTCTGAAGGTAAATTTTGGGAAGACAAAATTGATGGTGAGTGGAGTGGAAGGGGACGTGTCAGTGAGGAAGGTAGACCCATGTGGTATATGCTGTAAGAGGGTAAAAGAAAATTCAGTGTGATGTGGGAAATGGATTCATGGGAGATGTACAAAGATGAAGAGGCCTGGTGACCCCAAGTTTGGCTAGAGATTTTGTGTGCATAAGATGTGAGAAAAGAGCTGGATGGTGGAACAGGTGTGATGAGGTGGAATCGGTGCATGAAGGAGTTCTCGTACCTGGGGGATAGGTAGCTATGGCAGCTAGAGTAAGGTATGGGTGGGTGAAGTCTAGGAAATGTGGGGAGTTGCAACACAGGAAAGATTTTCTTTGGTGTTTTAAGAGTTGCGTGAGGTCAGTGATGCTCTATGGGAGTGAGACATGGGGATTTTGAGGATGGTGAGAGCGATGTGTGGTGTGAAGTTGATGGATAGGAAGAAGACTGAAGACTTGATGCAGATGTTGTGTTGGAAGAAGCGGTGGACCGGTTGGCGAAGGTGAATGGTGTACGTTGGTATGGGCAGTGGGCATCCCTGGGGAGGGATGGTGAGCATGTTTTAAGAAGAGCCCTTAAGTTCGGGGTGGGTAGTTCGAGGAGGAGGGGACGACCAAAGAAGACGTGGAAGAAGCAAGTGGAAGAGAGTAGGAGGGTTGGGTTGAGGAAGGGCCAAAAACAACCCGAAAAAATCTTGGAACTCACTGGATGCAATAACCATGGCCAGGAGGAAACCTATTCTGTACAGTGCCTCCCGTAAGTCATCTTATAATTTTAGTAAATTCAACAAATATAAGCAATATAAAAAGCAAACTCAGTGCCTATGCCATCCTCATATGCCATGAACACATCTCTCTCTTCCTTATAAGCTCTCATTCCTGGGAGATGCTTGAGGATCCGGTCTTTGAGGTGCATACTATTTTACTCTGGTATACAGCCCTCTGTAAATACAGCTTGGTAAGATCGGCAGCCTGAACACCTTTATGATTTCATCCTTGTCTGCTCTCCTCATGTAGGATAGGCAGCGCACCTAATGCAATGTCTTTGCATGTTTGTTCACTGAGTCCCCTTAAGTTCGCCTTAAGTTCGGGGTGGGTATTGGGAGGAGGAGGGGAGACCAAGAAACGTGTAAGAAGCAATGGAAGAGAGTAGGATGGTTGGGGGGGGGTTGAGGATGAGGATTCGATGATCGGGTAAGTAGGGGAGGGGTCAGCGCGATTTCGGGATTGTGAGGGACAACATTGGCGTAGCTAGGATTTTGATTTGGGGGAGGGGGCAGTGTCGCATCTGAACCGACAGAAACTGGTGGGTCCCGGGGTCGGCGTTAGGGCCGCGTTTTGGGGGGGACAGGGGCAAAGCCCCCGGAAAATTTTGGGTTTTTATATGCTTTAAATGTCTTCTGAGGCTAATCTTGCATGATTTTAATTTAATGTCGAGAATTGTCGCACGCTGACCATTGAACTTTGACCTATCTTCCGGGATCTGAATCGCAACAGCCGCCACAACCGGAATTTTTCAAGTGAACACGCCTCGGGCTCATCTCAACGACGAAATAAAATATTGTGGGGCCACAGCCCCCTGGCCCCCTCTGTATATGGCAATGGGGCAACACTAGACCGAAAACTTGGATTATACAGTCAGTGGGAAGTGTCAAATGTTCTTTTGTGCATCTGCCAGAATACACATTTATACCAGTCCTCCGGGGTAGGTGAATGTTAACGGCTTGCCATTTGTGAAGCATGCCGTTCCTGTGGGTGGGAGGTTATTTGGTGAAATATGCAGGGCTAGGGGTAGAATATTTAATTGACCATATCACATCTTCATCACCAAATAGAAACTACACAAATAATAACCTAATACAGAAACAACAACAGTCATGGATAGAGGATATGATTAATGATTAGTCAAAGGCAGTCATTCCTACTCATTCCTACTGGTCCTGGCTGGGATTTATTCGGGTACTATCAATCTGGATTTGATCTGTATACCACTTATTTAAAACGAATACCCCGCTCTCCTCCATGGTTCACTTGAATTGGGCAATGGATCATGAAAGCATGATCCCGTCCTTCGGAGGGATTCCTAATCGCGGTCCCCGTGTACAGATAGTCACAGACTGTACATGTACATCGCAGTCAGTGTCGAATGTAAGAGTAGGGTGTAACCCCTGGACTGTTCCCAATCCCTCCGCCCCAGCCTCAAATGGCGGGCCATGTTTAGGATCGTCCGTTCATGGATACCGCGGGCCCGGATCAGACACTAGCTGAAAACATCCCGACACCACCACAAAGCCATTACCGAATGACTTGTGGATACGAGCAAACAAAAATTCCTCTCATTGTTATTGCCATCAACAAATAGTCAAAGCAAAAGGGGGGACAACCGGGAATTATGATTTTTAGCAGCTGATAATTGTACAGATGGAAATGTTTTTAATAAGTATGAGTAGACCTTGTACTAAGAAATCGTATCACAGACAATTCTACTGGTTTCAAATGAAAATATTTGCCTGCAAACTGCATTTGGTCCTTGTGTTAGTTGCAGGGCTTCAAAATAATGTTTAAGTTAAATTTGGCAGCGTAGACACTAAAATACTCTAGTCATTGAATATCATTGGTCCTATAGTCATCCTATTACTGTTTGCTAATGAAAATGTGTTGCCTAGCAACCGTTGCTATAACTATAGAGAGTTAATTTGGCTCCACCCCTAAAAATTTTTAAATGTTGTTTCGGTCATTTGTGCCAAGTTTCAAATGGCTTTTAATCAGAATCTGAACATTATTTTCACCACTCGCCTAGACTAATACGCTTCTCGGAGACCGAGGTCGCACGGTCCTGCTGAAACTTGGTGGGCGGGTGCCTCTTGACCGAACGAATACCCGAGTTTGTATTGATATTGGATCAAGGTCATCGGGGTCAATTCGAGATCAAAAGAGTCAAATGGCCCGCTATTTCTCGGAGACCGGGTCGCACGTTCCTGAAATTGGTGAGTGGGTGCCCCTTTACCTTCCGAAGACCGGTTTTGATTGGTTATTGATCAAGGTCGTCGGAGGTCATTCGAGGTCAAAAGAGGTCAAATGGGGTAAACGTTGGTGTATGGAGAACTTGGAAGGTGGGGTCGATTTTTGATGCCGAAATTTTGAAGGTCACGTACAAGTCATCAGGGGTCATTCAAGGTCAAATGACGTTAAACGTTGGTTTCTCGAGACGCGAGGGTCGCACGTTCCTGAAAACTTGGTGGTGGGTGCTTCTTGACCGTCCGAAACCGAGGTTGTCGTGGGTTAGTGGATTAAAGGTCATCAAGGGGTCATTTCACAAAGGTCCAATGAGGTAAAATGGGTTAAACGTTGGTGTATGGACATGAAACTTGGAGGTGGGGGTCGATTTTTTAATGCCAACAATTTAAAAGGTCATGACAGGTCATTAGGGTCATTAAATGTGAAAGAAGGTCAAAAGGGGTAAACTTGGTGTATCCAGACCACTTGGTGGGGTGGGCGGGGTCGATTGAATGCTGAAAACTCAAGGTCATCAAGGGTCATTCAGGTCAAATGAGGTAAACGGTGGGTACTCTGGACATGAAACTTGTGTTGGGGTCAATTGTGTGCCGAAAATTTTGAAGGTCACAACAAGGTCATCAGGGGTCATTCAAGTTCAACTGAGGTCAAACGTTGTGTATTATACATGAACTTGGAGGGTGGGTCCGATTGTTGATGCCGAAAATGTTAAGGTCACAATTTGTATTGGTTAGTGGATCAAAGGTCGTAGGAGGTCATTCAAGGTCAAAAGAGGTCACATGGGTTAAACGTTGGTGTATGGACCATGAACCTTGGGAGATGGGGTCGATTTTTGATGCCGAAAATTTTTTTGAAGGTCACGACAGGTCATCAGGGGTCATTCAGGTCAATGAAGTTAACGTTGGTTTCTCGGAGACCGAGGTCGCACGGTCCTGCTGAAACTTGGTGGGCGGGTGCCTCTTGACCGAACGAATACCCGAGTTTGTATTGATATTGGATCAAGGTCATCGGGGTCAATTCGAGATCAAAAGAGTCAAATGGCCCGCTATTTCTCGGAGACCGGGTCGCACGTTCCTGAAATTGGTGAGTGGGTGCCCCTTTACCTTCCGAAGACCGGTTTTGATTGGTTATTGATCAAGGTCGTCGGAGGTCATTCGAGGTCAAAAGAGGTCAAATGGGGTAAACGTTGGTGTATGGAGAACTTGGAAGGTGGGGTCGATTTTTGATGCCGAAAATTTTGAAGGTCACGTACAAGTCATCAGGGGTCATTCAAGGTCAAATGACGTTAAACGTTGGTTTCTCGAGACGCGAGGGTCGCACGTTCCTGAAACTTGGTGGTGGGTGCTTCTTGACCGTCCGAAACCGAGGTTGTCGTGGGTTAGTGGATTAAAGGTCATCAAGGGGTCATTTCACAAAGGTCCAATGAGGTAAAATGGGTTAAACGTTGGTGTATGGACATGAAACTTGGAGGGTGGGGTCGAAATTTTTGATAGCCAAGACAATTTTAAAGGTCATGACAAGTTCATTATTGGTCATTACGTTCCAAAAATGGTCAAAGAAGGGTAACTTTGTGTATCCAGACGAAACTTGGTGGGCGGGGTCGATTGATGCAATGCTGAAAACTTTCAAGGTCTCAAGGGTCATTCCCAAGGTCCAATGAGGTACGGTGTATTACATGAAACTTGGTGGGGTCAATGTTGATGACCGAAAATTTTGACGGTCCAAATGTCAATCAGGGGTCATTCAAGGTCCAATGAGGTAAACGTTGGTGTATGCCATGAACCTTGGAGGGTGGGGGCGATTGTTTCATGGTCCGAAAATGTTAAGGTCACAATTTGTATGGTTCGTGGATCAAAGGTCGTCGGAGGTCATTCGAGGTCAAAAGAGTTCAAATTGGGTAACGTTGTTGGTATGGACATGAACTGGAGATGGGGTTCGAGTTTTTGATGCCGAAAATTTTGAAGGTCACTACAAGGTCATCAGGGTCATCAAGGTCAAATGAGGTAAACGTTGGTTTTTCTTGGAGACCGAGGTCGCACGTTCCTTAAACTTTGTGGTGGGGTGCTTGTCTTGACCGTCCTAAGACCCGAGGTTGTATTGGTTAGTGGATAAAGGTCATCAGGGGTCATTCAGGTCAAATGAGGTAAACGTTGGTGTATGGACTGAAACTTGGAGGGTGGGGTCGATTGTTGAGGCCGAGAATTTAAAGGCACAACAAGGTCATTAGGGTCATTCAAGTCAAAGGATGTCTAATGAGGAAAGAGTGGGGTGGGGGGGGGGGGGTCTGGACAATGCAACTGGGAGGTGGTGTTGGTTTTTGATGCCCAGCAATCTTTAAAGTCACAAACAATTTCAATCAAGGGGTCATTCAAGGTCAACAGAGGGGTTCAAATTGGGTAAAATTTGGGGTATCCAGATGAAACGTAGTGCCGGAGCTATTGATGATGCCAAAAATGGTAAAGGTCATGACGAGGTCATCAGCGGTCTACAGGTGAAAGGCACCGCGAAACCTGGGGGCATTCATGCCAGGTGGATCGCGACACCCAGGTGATCGCGAAACCGGGGACCGCAGTTAGCATATAAAACAAGATTGTTTTCACCCACTAGGAATTTTGGAGTTTGATTTTTTGAACTTGCATTGAGAAGTTAATTCTAACTTAAAGATAGGTACCCACTTTTCATTCTGTCCACGGAATCACTTGTGGAATATGAACCAAATTAAGAGATTATGGATGAGTCTACCCATACATCATTGCATTCTTTGCTTGCTTTTTATACCTTTGTGTAACCTTCAACTATTAAGAAAATTTCAAACTATTTCTATTCATTATTTTGAAATCAATAACAAATTAATGGAATCTTACACCCAAACTTTGAAGCATTACTTTCAATCAATTTGAAATTGTTCTTACAATCTTTTTCGCGGCAACCTGGAATGCAAATACGTAGGGTAATCCTTTTGCAATACTAACGGTTGACCCACATGTTTTCACCGACGTTCATATCTGTTGGGGCTACTTTGGGGAAGCAATATTTTTTTTTTGAACATACACACTCTATCTGTCCCCCCCCCCCCCCCCTTCCCCTTTTGCATTTCAATCCTTTCCCTCTCCCTTCCCTTTCTTAAACTTTTGTACCGTGCTACCCCCGTCGCTTAAGTGTTGATCCATGTATTTCGGTATTATCTTGAGTGTCCTGTTCAGCGAGGTCGAACTATCCTCCTCAAAGTACTCCGTACTACATTTCCCCTCAGCCTGAGTCAGTGGCTCCACTGTGAATATTTTAGCATTATCTGCTTGAATGTTAAAAATCATGGCACAATGGTGTTTCCTTTGCTACCTCATTATGTAAAATATACACTGTTCCTTCTTGTTTGGCATTGAATTTTTGAAATAGACCTCTCATGTTTTCTCTATCTTCAATAGAGCGGCTTCTGTTCTGCATTTGCTTCCGATGTCCATAGCTTAAGAGGACATGCGGAAAATTACCAGTCTTGGCGATAATTCTTGACATGTGTTTCAAGCATAGGTGTGATATTGTAGAGAGCACCCCATCCGTTAGAGCACCGGTTCCGTTGACACACCATCTCTGCTCCGTTTTTTGTAAGGAACACATAATGATTATCCTTCTTCCTTCCAGCTTTGTTAGTTTTATCTCACACAACATGTGATTGCGTGAATCCAGCGCGTAGAACCCTCATGCTTTGATTGCTGAAAATGAGAAATGGTTGGGTAAGTTACGAGCTCAAGGAAAAGCAAGATATGAGTAATATTTGGGGTATTTTTGAAAGTTTGACAATTGATCAGGTGATCCCTTGCTCTTTGATTTCATTCATCTGTAACTATCTTCCATAATGGCGATGCTCCTCCGAATAACTCCTTTTCTACGAAACGAACAGCTCCCACCCCAAGTTGGCCTTCAAATGCCCAAGCACTTGCGTCCAAATAATCACGCCCAGATTGCGGATAGCCCCAGTAGAGATCGAAGACCACCTTGTCCAAATGAGTTGGCACAGTGTAGAGGAGGACCATTAAGTGTATTGTGTTGTTTGGTAAAATACCGTAAGTTGAGAGCGTCGTGGATTTAGATTGCGTTTGGCTGAACTCCTATGAAAATAAAATTATAAATAAATTAGAAAAATTACTGACATTTTTATTTTGCCTGTAATATTATAACTTCATATTATATTTTGCACACGTTAGGATACTCTCTGAGGGTGTATTGGTTTGGATGATAAACTATAGTTGAAATACAAGTGGCCTCCCTTGCTGAGCCTGTAAAACACGAGATACCAGTAATAGCAGGGGGAGGGGTCATATTTGTTGATGGGCATGATGGGGTTGGTATCCAATACAGAAGCTTACAATATACTATTATCTCAAAAAATGCAAAATGTCAGTTAGAACCTTGTAATACTAAGATGACGAAATGACCAAAAACTAATGGATTTCATTTTAACATAAACGACTGTGAATTACATGCATCCTGCTTATAAATTGGCTACTGCACTCCTTCACATGAAAGCATATCACCAAAAGCATCCGATTACAAATTGTGAGTTAAAATCGGTTCAGCCGTTTGGAATGGGTAGTGGAAGCACAAGCGTGCTTTAAATTAACCATTAGCACTGTGTGTGTTACGTGGTCGACCACATTTGGAAAAGTTTCTGTTCATATCGTCAAAAGAAAACATTTCCCTTAAATTTCACTTCTGATACCAAAATTTAAATTTTGATGGAGTAAAATGGGTTGACGAGTTTGTCGATCGAACCACCCACCTTTAAAACAGGTATATCTAAAAGATATCGGACGGAATTTACATACCAGCCCCAAAATAAATTGTCATATTGTGAAGAAAAATATTTTCCAACATCTAACCAAACGGGAATATCTCGCATTGAAATATGTTCGGGAAATCTGTTTTTTTTAATAATGTTTTTTCAAGGCAGCCCAACCGATCCCGTTGTACCAAAATATCACGTCACAAGGCAAATCGAGACAGCGAATTCAGATCACGTCGCATAATCCGTTCATCAAGGCACGCCATTTGCAGTTGTCAAAGAAATTATAAACAATACTCGCGCGCGCGCGTGTGTGTGTGTGTGTGTGTGTGCAACGCGGAACATCTCTATTTCTGAGTAATTCCTAAAATCATCTAGCTTCACTTTAAGGTGATTGGGTCACGATAGATCCGTTCGATAGATTTTGTTAAGATTTCGTGTAAATGAACTTTCATTGATGTACATCAAACATCAGAAATAAAATATGGGGTCACCGAACTCGTTTTTGAGAAAAATTCTATTAAAAACGCCTATTTTTCCCAAAAATTTGTACACACGTCTATGGAAAATTCATTTTTCCCCGGACATTTTTGAATATTTAAAAAAAATCGGTTCGATAACTTGTGTCCAAATTTTAATAAAAGTTGCGCACTAACAAGATCTGTCGATTACGGAAGAAAAAAGTAGGGGTCACCGAAGTAATTTTTCTGTTATTATCGACTATAACGGCAGTTTTTAGTTTCTAAATACCAACCCGATATTGAGGTGCGTAAAAACAACGCCACAGTTTCACGCATGGCAAACGCGTATAGCTGACACGCGAACAAAAACGGCACGCAAAAACGCGCGCACTGATTAAAAACTTATGAGCATTGTTTTTCCCTCTTTGTAATGATATGTTGTTGTGTATGTTGAGATCAATACAAAGACTGGTAAGAAAAGGGAAGTAAAGGTTTATGGAACGGTGAGAAAGGAAAAGTATTAAAGCAAGGGCGTCCAGATTTCGTGATTTGAATGCCCTTTTCAGCAAGTGTACTCAACTCTGAACCAGTATTAGCTGGACGAATATACCAATCTTCCGTAGCAATTTTCAAATACTGTTGTCAAATTGTTCCGTTTACGAAGCTAAGTTAAACGATATTAATATAGCTGCCTTGGGAATTAAAAAACAACAACTTATGAGCATTCGCCACGTTTGTCTTTTTATGCCAAGTTGTCCGCTATCTGCTGCAATGGCGCTGGGCCACAAAAATTCCATGTTTTTTTTGCTAGGAACGCCAAGTCACGATTTTGGGAGAAATATCTGCTTGGAGACTGGTGCGCGCAGCTAACGTGACCCAATCACCTTAAATGTTTCGGGGGGGGGGGGGGTTCTCAGGGGTTTGTTGGGTACCCATCTCGTTCCGGGGTTCTGAGGTGACCCCTAACGGGAACAATTTTCAGTGAAAATATACCCCTAACGGAACGCAGTTTTTTGTGAGTTTTCAGTGAAAATATACCCCTAACGGACCATTTGCAGTGAAAGTATACCCCTTGCGGGACCTGTCTAATACGTGAATAAAAGATATCCTTTTAAACATATCTATATACAAGAAAATGACACAGTGTGCTACGGCAAGAAAAATACACATTTGGGGTTATTTTGCTGATATGTTTAGGTTAATTTTCCTATTTGGACTCATTGAACCGGTCACAATCCCAACTGATGTGATACTCCCTGGCGGGGAATTAGAACTTGATTAATTGTTGAATTTGGGGGGGGGGATATTAAATTTTTTAATTGTGCATTTTCAAATTCCCTCTTTTTTTGGAAACGAGCATGGGTACCCGACCAAAATCCAAGACCCCCCGTAAATGTTTAAGCTTCCCAGTCCTATTAAATATCGTAATGCCGCTTGTATTATGAACGCACAATTATTAAGTTAAAAACTATTCATGAGATTGGCATCACGTATGGTGTTTACATTTGGACCGAATTTTACATCACTATAAATATCTCAGGTACCCAAGGCTGATTTGAAAAAAAAAAAAAAAATACTGATAAGAATTAGCTTATGATATCATAAATTTCAATCATTAAATCCTAAGAATTCCTCACTCAATATAATAATCATGATGACGTCGTTTCCAAGGCGACGAAAAGAAAAATCTTTTAACTGGCAGAGGTTCTTTCAAGTATAGGGTTGATGGGTGGGTGTGGTTTTTTTTTTTTGGTTGCTGTGTTTTGTTTTAGTTTGTTTGGTGCGCAAGATGAGCTTAAAATCACGAACAATCTGAACAAATATAGTTCATTCTTTACTCGCTTCTTCACTTTTTTCTTTTAAAAAATCAATCATTTTTTTGTGGGCAGGAAAACGGCTGATTTTACTGCAATACAGCAAATAATAAAAAAAAATATCCAGAAAGCCCAATCGCGGTCAGTCAAAGCGTTAGTTTTGTAGTTCAAGTACCTTAAGATTTCTTGAAAGTAACTGCTGCTTTGCCGGGTCAATGTGAAATGAATCGCTGATCTGCTCTCAAGCGTGATAATGGTCATAGAGGATCAAAATGTTATTTCATGTGATTTCTCCATTTAACTTGGTCATTTGATACTCTCCCAGCGCGGTCGCTTGTTAGCACTCGTTTCAGTTATTCAGGGTCCGATGTTATTTCTGGAAACATCTTTCCAAAAGGTTCTCAATTTCCGTAGGTTGAGAGAAGATTCTGGAAAAAGATATACAAACTGTGAACAAAGCTTATACTGCTCCCAATGGGACGTCACGCACTACAGAGAAAAGGAGGAATGAGTAAAGTGAAAGAGAAGCGATACAAGAAAAGTTCTGGCAGCCTATTGGTTTTGTGGCGAAGCTGTGTCAGTGTTTCCCAACTGCTTTTTCTAGTTTTTTTGTTAGTTTTTCGTGCGTCTTGTCAGTTCGTGAGTCTTGTTAGTTTTTGCGCGCGTTGTCAGTTTTGCAAGCTCATATCAGTTTTGCGCGCAATGGGTCAGTTTTTCGAGAGCGCTTTTTTTGCGAACAATAGACAAAATTAGAATTTGTCTCTGTTGCAAACGTTGTGGTAGTTTTCGCAAGCCTGGTTATGATTTCCCACACACTAAATGAATGTAAGACACATTTCTTTTTCATATTTTTTAAGCTCACAGTGTCATTTCAGACCGTTTTGAAACACTTCACTGTGGGGGTACCTCCTTTACTATGCAAAAATACACCCACAGGTAACTATAGTGATGTACTTGCACATACCCCACAAGTATCTCTGGAAAGTACAACACAACCACACAACACCCAAACACACACACAACCACACACACCACACAAACACCACACCACACACCCATACCCATGGGGTATGGGGGGGGGTTGGGGAGGGTAAGTGCCATTGTATTTTAAATTTATTTTAAATTTACTAACTACAAAATTTACTAATCTAATATTTTTTTATATAACTCGCTAGCGTCGCAGGACCGATAGCCCCTTAGAGAGGGCAGGGCTTGAAGAAGGTAGGGGAATTATCTGAGACGAATATAACCTTACAGAGATCGGAAGCAGCAAAGCAGCAGTCCATGTTAACAGCTCGAGCGTATCGAACCAGGTCGTGTCGGCTTGCAATGACGTTGGCCGCACCCCGGTGGCGATGTGAGCACCTGAAGTTTTCTATGAGCGAGATATCCTGCAGATCAGGCAATTTTACCCAGTTCTGTGCTTCAATTCATGGCCTAACGGAATATAATTGTTATTAGGACCGGCTCACATTAACACTTTATGTGTTTGGCCATGTCATCAAAAACGGCTTTTTCATAAGACACAAATCAAAATTAAAAAATAAAATGTCCAATTAGAGCCTATTCGGTTAAAAATATGGAGTTTGGCCCCCAACAATAAACATCCGTCCACATGGTTCATTTCTTGTGATATTGAAAGAGGAAATACCACATTGTAATTAACTCAGTATTATTTTGAAGTATCCAAGGACGTCCTTAATACTTGAAATTTGAGCAAATTCTACCTATAGTCGACAAATGAGTGTACAAAATTGGGGTCATTTTAAATTATTCCATGGCTTGAATGCAAAAGTCACTGAGTACTAAACTGTGTTCAAGGCTTTTTGACAAATAACATGCACGTGTGAGCATCATTGATTTAAAAATTGCCCGCCAAACTCAAATCTTGGGGTTATACGTTGAAATGTATTGAATAACGATTACTGGTTCTCGATCAATCGAGGAAATCGTTTGAATTACATAACAATTCGTACCAGAACAACCTGCACCTGCAAAACAATCCATTGATTACTGCTTCGAATCCTCTGTTAAGTATTTTCGTCTCAAGGGAATTATGGGGTAAAAGTGTTAACAAGCTTGCGCCGCAGGCCTATAAAGTCGCTTAGCTAACTAGATTGCGCCGCAGGCCTATAAAGAACGCTTAGCCAACTAGATTGGGCCCCAGGCCTATAAAGATCGCTTAGCCAACTAGATTGCGCCAAAAGCGTGTGTAGTGTTTTGGATAGTGTTGTGCCGAAACACCCGGGTGCCGAAATACCCGGGTGCCGAACTTCCCTCCTCTCGGAACTGCCGAAGTACCCGGGCATTCGGCAGAGGAGAAGGGAAGTGGAAAATAACGTGCTGTTGATGTGTAGTGCACGTGTTCAGGCATTATTAGTGATTTATGGACACTACTACAAACTCATTAAAAATCAGACGGAGTAGAATTCAAACGCCGGAAAAAAAAACCAATACTGGCAACTAAGCTAGTGACCCCGTATTTGTAATCATTTAATAACTTCTAACAGTGTAGGCCTTTACCTCCGTTGGGGGTTCCCATTTTGGGGATGACGCGAATGGATAAGGCTTTTAAGACTCCCATTTTCAGCATCGTTGTCACCCAATGACCCTATATTTTTTTAAATCTCACCCAAAGACCCCATATTTAAAAAAAAAATACCACTGTCACACAAAGAGCCCTAAAACCCCCATTTTGGGGGCAATTTGACTGTCTCTCACCAAAAGACCCCTATTTTTTTAGTCCTCTCAGGGCCGTACGGACTACGGAGGATTTATTTTTTTGGGGGGGGGGTGCGGACTTCCAAAATGTGGACCTTTTATTCGAAAAAGTGGAATTTTTTGCTAAAAGTGGACCTGAACCCCTAAAATGGTCCTTGTGTGGACGTTTTGAACATTTCATCACCAAAAGGTGGACTTTCTTGTCAAAACTTCTCTAAATGTTGGACCCTTTTATCAAACATTTCAGCAAAAAGTGGACCTTTTGCCCCTTTTGTGGAATTCGGGGGTCACACCCCGCCCCCCGCCCCCTGCGTACGGTCCTGAGTCCTCTGTCACCGAATGCCCCTAGCCCCTGTGTTTGGAAGCATCAGTCTTACACCCATATCCATGGGGCTTTACACCCGTTTTTAAACGATGGATAAGCGGCCTAGGTTTGATGAAAATGGAAATGTACACATACGTTCATTCATAAGAACAGAGTAGTTACAATCATGTATGTAAATAAGTCACAATCGAAGGTCGGAGCTTACCCCCAGGCGACCAAAAACCGAGGATTTGAGGGTCAATTTTTACGTTACTTTGAAGGGTTCTATCTCGCTTACAAAATTTCCTAGAGGTGACGCTAATGTTTTAAAACAAAATGGATGGTAGCATATTTGATCGAGACACAGCCAGGGACGTACATCACAAATCACAAACCTTTTTATGTAAGGGTGGGTAGTTAAGTCCGGTAAAAATATAAGATTCACTGTACGCAAATTGGTTTAACATAATACGAAGATAAGCGATTGTTAAATGTTAATATCAAAATGAATATTGTAGACAATGATAAATACTTGGAATAACAAAATATGACGAAATTTGAATCTAGTACTCCACTCGTAATTTCATATGAAACCCCTAAATACCACAAAATACTACAGACATTGGTCTGCCAAATAGGCTATTGCATGACCATTGAGAACTAGCATGCAGTCTTGCTTTTAGGCATGCAGGCCCGTAGCCAGCCATGTACGATAGGGGGTTCGATTTGTTAGTGACCAAAATTGTCGCGGAGCGTCCATGTCGCCGCGCGAGCGTCGCAGGGGGAGTATGAGGGGGATGTGGCCCCTCAGAAAATCTGGGAAATTTTGTAAAATGAAAAGTCAAATGAAGGCATTTGGTGTACCATTTTCAAATTAACCCTAACTAGTTTTGACTATTTTTTTGTTTCTAGCCGGGCGAGCATCGCAGGGGGAATGTGAGGGGGATGTGCCCCCTCAGAAAATCTGTAAAATTTTGTAAAATGAAAAGCCAGATGAAGGCATTTGGTGCACCATTTTCAAATTAACCCTAACTAGTTTTTACTAGTTTTTGTTTCTAGCCGCGCAAGCATCGCAGGGGGAGTCTGAGGGGGATGTGCCCCCTCATAAAATCTGGGAAATTTTGTAAAATGAAAAAGCCAAATGGAGGCATTTGGTGCACCATTTTCAAATTAACCCTAACTAGTTTTGACTAGCTTTTGTTTCTAGTAGGCCCTATACGTAACTCGAGGAGGGAGGAAGGGTAAAAAACGTACGTTTTGTATGTATAGAAAATGGCAAACGGCCCCCTAAACTAACATGATCCATGTGTGCATGATGTGTATGAATGTTTATGGTCAAGGTCTTACCGATAATTTGACTCCCAAAATGAATTAAATTGTGTGAAATGTACACGATGTAAGCAAGAAAACATAACAAAAAAATTAACCCTAACTAGTTTTGACTATTTTTTTGTTTCTAGCCGCACGAGCATCGCAGGGGGAGTCTGAGGGGGATGTGCCCCTCCGAAAATCTGGGAAATTTTGTAAAATGAAAAGCCAGATGCAGGCATTTGGTGCACCATTTCAAATTAACCCTAACTAGTTTTGACTCTTTTTGTTTCTAGCCGCGCGAGCGTCGCAGGGGGAGTCTGAGGGGATGTGCCCCCTCAGAAAATCTGGGAAATTTTGTAAAATGAAAAACCAAATGGAGGCATTTGGTGCACCATTTCAAATTAACCCTAACTAGTTTTACTAGTTTTTGTTTCTAGAAGAATTTAACAATTGTTTAGTTCAAATTCGTCCCAAAAATCAAAACTGTACATTTGCCAACTCGATTTCGTCTTTGGTCAAACAACTTCAAACCTGGTGCACTCTAACTCGTAAATGGTCGCACCGGTTCGTCGTGTTAATCCAAATTCGTGGGTCATACAATTTCGGTGTACATGGCAGCGATTTCGTTTTTATGGTCATCGGATCCATTAAGATATATATATAATATATATTATACTAATATATATATATATATATCTAATATATATATATATTATTAATATATATCTATTTATATATATATATATATATATATAAATAATATATATATCTATATATATAAATAAATATATTCTAGGCTATGTCCATCAGGCGAAATTTAATAATTTCATAGTCTATAATGAGCCTTTCTTATTATGTAATTAAATATTCATGTTTTTGTAAGCTAATGAGATTCTCCTTCATTTCGCCATAATTAATAGTCATATCTTTGACGGAATAAATCGCAAAAAATGGAAAACGTTAAGGCGAAAAAAAATTTCGCCCCCTAAGTCAAAATTTGTACTAAACAAAAGAGAATTTCGCCTAGCGAGGATTAGTGATATACCAGCATCACCTAGGAAATACGACCACCATACCTATCCGCCGTCCGCCCAATTTGTCATCTTCCATCTCATGCCGCCCTCTACGACCACAACTTCTCTCTACGACGTCCGCAACACCGCTATATATTCTCCGCATCTACCGAATAGCAGCCAGTTGTCTGATGATCGCACAAGCGTGAAACTCCGAGTAACAACTACCGTTCCAGCAGGTTCATCAATTTATCTCGCTCTGCTTTCAAGCATTGAGCACTCTGCATGAAGATAGTCTCTTCGCCTATTATATATATATATATATATGTTAAATGTAGTTTTTAATTTGGCTCATGTCAATTTGGCTTAAACACAAATTGTTTGATTTTTGGTACCATCAAGTTGCACAAATATATACTTGGTTTTGCCTTTTAATTTGGCATTTATACATATCATTTTTTTCCAAAGACAACAATTTCAACCTTTTGTCTTATTGACGAATACACCATTTCTGATTTTTTAATTTTAAGTGTATGTTTTTGACACTGACCTGTAAAACATTTCGACATAGGCCTTAAACGCATGCATGATACCCGCCCAATGCAGGCCTATACGACGAATTCGAACGATCTTTTTTATGAATCCGGATGACCAATGACGAAATCGGCTGGCCATTTACAACAAAATTGTATGACCCGACGAATTTGAATTAACACGACGAACCGGTGCGACCATTGACGAGTTAGAGTGCACCAGGTTTGAAGTTGTTGACCAAAGACGAAATCGAGTTGGCAAATGTACAGTTTTGATTTTTGGGACGAATTTGAACTAAACAATTGTTAAATTCGGATGAACATTGTGCGAAATCGAACGGGAAAACCTATATTATTTGCATTTCATGTAAGTAAAGTATTACCCTTTTATTATAAAGTAGGTTGAATAATTCAAATACGAGCCGGTAGAGAGCATTGATGTGAGAAAGCTAGTAATGCATAGACAATACGCAGGACGTTGTGTGCAGCAGCTGTACGTCCGTGTACGCGTGACTGAATGGAAGATGTCCGATCAGTAACGTAATGATTAATCCACTGATTGGACGAAAGTTTATATCGACTGAGGGCGAATTAGTATCACCACACTGCATTTCAAAAATGGGGGGGGGGGATAATAGAAGGACGGGAGGGAAAGTTGTTCTAAATTCGCGGATGTTGCTCGTAGCACAGCTTGAATAGGCCTACTGATAAAATATGTGGGGTGCGTCGTTGTTTCTTTGGTTTTTCGTTCTTGTTTTGGTGTCTTGACAATCTTTTTTTCTGAAATTTTATGGGGTTCGATCGAACCCCTCGAACCCCCCCCCCCGGCTACGGGCCTGGCATGATACATTTATACAACATAAGTTTATTTAAGGCGTAGTTGATTATTCCAGCCCATTAGTGGACTTACCCTTAAGCAATGCCACGGTGAATGGTCCACATCACACTCCTCTATCAAATTGAACGGAGGAAATTCTTTGCGTAACTTGTCGATTCCACATTTCTTGCACTTCATGACTATCTATCAATGTTTCACTATTAAAGAGACATAAAAGAGAGTCAATAATATTCCTGCAGGTCTTGCTGATATAGCACATTTATAAACTCATTGTATTGTTAGTCATATTGGATTTACCTGATATGCCCGTCTACCTATACTATATAGTTTGGCGTGCTATTGGCGGACCCATAATTATGGAATGCCAGAGCGGACATAAATACAAGTTTGCACGCTCTATTGGTCGAACTTCACGCTCTATTGGTCGAACTTCACGCTCTATTGGTCGAACTTCACGCTCTATTGGTCGAACTTCACGCTCTATAGGTCGAACTTCACGCTCTCTAGGTCGAACTTCACGCTCTATTGGTCGAACTTCACGCTCTATTGGTCGAACTTCACGCTCTCTAGGTCGAACTTCACGCTCTATTGGTCGAACTTCACGCTCTATTGGTCGAACATCACGCTCTATTGGTCGAACTTCACGCTCAATAGGTCAAACTTCACGGTCTATAGGTCAAACTTCACATCACGTCGATGTACAAAAATATGACGCCGATCTATTTTGCAATGTTGGGTGACTAGCTGTATATACCAAATACCATCTAAAGTGGCGGCAAGATGGTGCTGCGCCGAAATACCGGGCTATGCCGAAACACCCGGTGTTTCGGCAGATGACCTTGCCGAACGGCAGGGGTATCTGCCCAAACGCCCGGTGTTTCGGCAAGAATTCATGCCGAAAATGCGGGCTACGTCATACCCCTGCGTTCGGCAGGGATACTTGCCGAAACAATGGGTTAGCCCAGAAGTTCGGCACAGAGGGATCTCTTATTACAGCGTGCGGTTGTTGAATTTAACTAAGTTCTTGTACACTGTTAAAACGTTGATTAACATTTTTAATCTTGTTGATTAAAATTTTAATCAACCTAGGATTACCTAGTGAACCACTCATTTGTTGGTTAAAATCTAATATGTGGTTTGTTAAAACTTTTAATCATTTGTTGGATAATTTCTTTTGCTCAATGTTGGTTAATGTGATGTTGGTTAAACTAAAACCAGGTTGTTGGTTAAAATGTTAATCATTTGTTGGTTATTATTATTATTACTTAATATGGGGTTGGTTAAAACTAAATCACTCGTTTAACCATTTGTTGGGGTATTCGTGTAATATTGCAGAGAACTGGCTTGAAAAGTCTAGTCTAGTCTAGTCTAGTCTAGTCTATAGTCTATGTCAATACTTCAATGAGGATTCTATAGAGCTTTATTCAGTCAGGCATAATAATCTCTCATTCCCTCCGGTTTATTGAAGTCTTGACTTTGACCCTAGACTAGACTATTCAACCCTGTCGAATTTTCAGCTGTGAGAGTAGCTGTGAGTCTCTCACAGAGTCTGAAAATGCCCAAAATATAAGTCTCCGTACAACCAAAACCTTGCTAAGCAAGCCTGAAACCGATCAAGAAAGTCTGAAGTATATAGGTTATTTCCTGATCTCATATCACTGAATTAATTCACACTCCTCAACAACGTCGTCACTCTCTCGTAATCGGCCATGTTTGATTTTGCCACCTCGCATTCAAATTGGTCATGTGACCAATATTTTAATAAACATTGTGCAAAATAGAGGATACCAACATGGATTCAGATTTAACCCACAATTGAACAATTTGTCTGCAAATATTTTTTTCAGAAAACCATGTTTTTGGCGGGAAGTTTTTTTAATCTTTTGTTGGTTAAGAAAAAATGCCTAATTAACAAACGTTTGTATATTTTATCACCGTAATATGTTCAGTGTATTAACCAACGGAATATTAAATGTCATTTTTAATCAACCATATTTATGCAATGGTGTTGCGATTTAAATCAACCGACTTTAATACGCTGTTTTTTTAAATATTGTTTTAACGGTGTATTAATTGGCTTTTGTACGGGACACAGGGATGACACGAAATAAGTTTTCAGTTACTCAAGCTCCTACAGCAGGCTAAGATTAGGGCCCTTTCAAATTTACAAGGTAGGGGCAGGGAGGGAAATTGAAAGATGTGTTGGAATTATATAACCTCCAATGTAAAGTTAAACAACCCCCTACTAACTATATTTTTTTACATCCCACACACCACACAACAATTAGGTTACAGTATACTAGATTTACTGCTGATATTTTATTAAGAAAATCACATGGCTAATTATAATGTTTCGGCACCCGGAACAAAGCGAGAGCAGTAAATGTCACGATCTGCCTCTTCTCTCTTGGATAAGTTAGAGCACTGGCTCGAGGACGAGAGAGAGAGAGAGAGCGAGATAAAGAGAGAGTTATAGAGTGTATTTAGGTATTTTTTCTGTGACGTGTGTAAATCATAAATATGAGATATATGCAAGTATTTAGTGTATAAAGCAAGTCCTAAGACCTATGTCTAGGCTTAGCTAGGGCTAGGTTAGTAGGGTCACGAATGCACAAAAAATCTATTTATTCAATTGAAACAGAAAACATTGTTAGTGGATGGGCTTACAATCCTCTTCAAAATGAGGGATTAATCACGTCTCTATCTATAGGATAACAATTAGGATTTTGTTAGGACAAAAAAAAGTCATGAATTTCTGGCAATTGCACTGAAAAAGGTGCAAACGACACTGTATGTACAGCCTTGTTCTCAAAAAAAGGTATAAAATCAGAAAAAAGTTGGTTTTAAATTGAAATTCAAAATAAAGTCAATCCTTCTTGGCATAATATTAAGGAACAGAGACCAGGCTTTCCAGTGGTGTTTTGTTTAATCGTATTTGCTTTGTCAATCAGCGATATAATCAATTTAGAGCGATATACCAAATCGGTTTGTGCCACTTTTATGCATGGGCAAAGTTGTTTCGCCCAGATATGCCATGTTGTCTTTAAGCTCACAAAAGATTGCAACTTGACAAAAGTATACCAAAGAAGTCTAGTTTTATCGACACAAGTTTTTAATAGTCAACATATTCAGTTCAATGATAAATAAATATCTTTTCATAATATAAGTCCACATAGACACAATATTTTTGTCACGTCAATGAAATGGAGCTTTTTGGATTTAATATCAAAATTGGTATCTGTTAAAAATCCCCCGTTAAATCAGCCAGAAGGAATGTAATTTGAACCAAATAAAACAAAGAAATTTTTTTTTTTTTTTTTAATTGGGTTATTTTTTTGTTTGTACATGTTTAGTGTCAATAAAAAATTTGAATTTGGGAAGCAAGTATCAAAGTGTTGGGAGGAATTTGCGTTTCATATCTTCAAGACCATAAAAACTCTCCTCTCCTCCAGGTTGCTGTACGCTCACGTTTCTCTTCTAAACACACCACAGTAATGTCGAATGTTATTCACTTATCTTAAATCCAGACTTACTGTCATAACTTCAACCTTACGTAACTGTTTTCGTATCTTTTAAGAGTTGTGTTTGAAGTTAATCCTTTTGAAAGAATTTCATATCTGTTCAAAGGTGAATAACGTATGGGACTAATCTTTCACCGTTTCACTCAACCATAAAGTGGCACAAACCGATTTTTGTGTTCCGCAGTAAACTGAGTTATAATCTCGATTGAAACAGCAAATGAGATAAAAAACAAATCCTGAAAACAGTCTGGTCTTTTCTCTTTAATGTGATGTACAAAACGACCTTACTTATGTTGAGATATAAAAAAAATAAAAAAAATAAAAAATTGGTTTTTTGATTGTACCATTTTTTGTGAGACAGGCTGTACAATGTGTTTGCCCTAGCCCTATTCATGACACGGCTTGATTTTTTCTCCCGAAGGCCATTTACAAAAAAGTCCTTAGGTTTTCATTGAACTCAAAATATTACCATTATTGTGATAGATCATGTATCAAGGTTTTCGTGACCCCAAATTTACAAATTTGTTTGCAGTGTAGGGTTCTGTTTTTTATGTTTGCATACGTTTTTAAATGTGAAGGGAGCCCTCTTTTGTAGGTTAGTGACAATCGCTAGCGAGGTCTGATCACACTGGCTATGCGAATTATTGGGGAAGCAAACACTGATATAACATAGCATGACGCACATATTTTTAGGTGCGTGTACTCGCAGAACAGATGAAATGTGAGTGTTTCCCCGGGGACAGTTAACTTTTTAGGTAGGGATGTGCAGCAACGATTTACCAAACTTGGGGGCTTGGTAAACTGAATTTGTCTCTGAACGTAGGGTCTTAAAGGTGTATTTGTGACCCTAGCCAGGGGTTGCACTCTCTATTCAAAACGGCGGTAAAAATCTTGGAGTTTCTGAACTAAAGAGATTGAGTTCAGTACCTATTAAGTAATCGGTGACCAGATGCTACTGCACCTGAAAGTGTGTTGAGTGGTGCGTAGAGAACAAAACACATCGTTCTACAAAAGAAATCATCAATGTTAATTCAAAATAATGCTAATACCAATGTCATTCCCACGCAAAATGTTGTTGCAGCATATCGTCCCTCTAACATTCTAAAACGGATCGAAAAAAATAAGATGTAGGTGGAGCTATCGCATGCGCTACCTTGATAAAGTCATTCACAAAATGAGCAAGTTTTCGAGCACCTTCCCAAGCCCCATTGGAAACGCCTGGTAAACATAGACCACGCCGCTTGGCACAACAATTTTTTGATGAGTTTTAGCATTTAAGTTGACTAACCGTGACTGACGAAATGTGTAAAACGGGTTTTTGACGTGTTACAAGGCCTCAGAGTGGTGGCTAAACTATTTGTAAAGTTCTGATGACAAGCTACATCTGGGTGTTTGTTGATTGTGAATCAGATAGGTGGTTGCTGAGATATGGATTTTTTTGAAAAATCGCGATTTTTTTCTTCCACAACCGAATATTTTCCAAAAATCAACAAGATATGCAGATTACATATTGATCAAAGAATTTATGTATTTTTTTTCAAAGCAACTTGGATCAGTAACAGCGCTCGGAAAAGAAGACTACTATGAGTAATGCGTAAAGTGCACCAATTACCAGCTTGCACACAAAACTTGATGCTTGAAATGGCAACACTATAAGAGTGTGGGTATTGTATGTCAATGAACCGTTCCCGTAGGATTTTGTGCTAAATTGATTTTCTTGCTGTTTTTCATTCAATAGGGACAAGACAATCAGAAAATGATGGGGTGCAAATTTTCCGGACTGAGCTGCCCCCTTCCTCAAGGGCGGAAATGTTACTACAGGGGAAAATTTAAAATCGAGTCCAATGGTGTTTTAATTTACATTAGCATTTGTCCTCCTTATAAAGTATTCGAAAGGTTAAATTTGCCTCGTTTCCGACTCCTTTAGGTTAAAGCGCTATAGCCCCCATAATGGTCAAGGTCAGCCTTGGGGTAGATTTCCTAATGCTTTCGATTTGTTTGAAACTGGTGATAAGTTGTTTGTATTGTCCTCACAGGATCCAAAATGTATTATTTTACAGTGTTGTGACATTTGGTTGGCCTAATTACAATAGCAAAAATGTCGCAAGGGTCTTATGCCTAGGAGGTCCCCCCAGAATTTGACCTGGATGTTCGTAAGGGTGATATCAAAGATCATTAAAATGCATTTTCTGTTTTCAGTATGACACAACAAGGAACATTTTGAACACCCTTTCACAACATCGGAGCATTACCCCCCCAGGGTGCCCTTGACCCATGATGGGGCCTATACCGCTTTAACTAAAGGTTGGAACCTAGGCAATATATCTTTTTTTCTATCCTTAGGACTAGACGAACGCCGGAGTGTACATTAACACAATTTACTCGATTTAAAATTTTTCCCTGTACTAACCTTTGGCCCCCTTTAAGAAGGGGGCAGCAGTAGGAAAAATTGCACCCCATGGGGAGTTTCTGACAGTTTAGGTCCTATTGAAACCCAAACATGCACAAAATCAATTTTAGCATGAAAATCCTACGGGAATACCAACCACCCACACTATAATGGCGACATGTGGCTTTCACACGTGCTCGCTGTGTACTTTTATGACAGTTGTGATGTAAAGATCGCAAAATATAGTTTGTATTTTCATGAAATATGATGTAATACATGCCGATATGACATTAACTTATCCGATTGTGCCCGTTATTGTGGGGAGGAACGGCCGCTTTCGTAGCGAAGGTATGGGCTTCCGAGTAGGATGAACATTTATAAAACCAAATGCATTCCATTATAAATCTGCCGAAATTTTACACTTGTTTGAGTAACCTTCTGTTCTGTCACTATAGCAGGTCCTCAATTGCTTCTTGAATGATCTGCTTATTAATTACGTTAGGGGACGGGGCATGCATTATTTACAACCATGAGAATGGAGGTTTAAACTTTTTTTGGGCGAAGAAAAGCTGAGAAAGGTCGCATTCCCTCCTCGCTGCCGTTTAAAAATGAAAGTGAAAGCTCATTGTTCCTCCTCGCTTCTTTTGAAGAAATCAGTTCACAAGCTCCTCTCGCTTTACAAAATTTCTTCTTCGCATTCCCCTCAATTCCTCGATTCCCCCTGCGCAAATAATGACCCTTCCCTTAGTTAATTTTCACGGGGGTGGGGGGGCACTCCAACATAATCCATAGTGGTGTAAGGCTAAGCGATTTCAAAACCTGAAGGCCATTCGGTACCAAACATTGAAAAAATAGAGGTCTTTGGGGGATAGAACCAGCTAAATTGGTTCTTACAAGAGGTACTTTGGAGTAAATATAGGTACAAAGCTACAGTGTTGAGGCGTTTTTTTGTGTCATTATGGGAGTACGCCCCACAACTGAATCTCTGTCAATTCTTTTTTTTGGGCTTTCGTGGGGGGGGGGGGGGGGGGGGGGGGTGGGGTAGGTATAGGTCTAAGCTAAATGGGTGCCCACAGCGTTACACCTGGATTTTTTGTTATTGCATGTGAGGGTGTAAAACTCACCACCAAAAATAGCCCACAGTGGTAAATGAATATACCTCAATACCCCACAAATGCATGTATGGTACCTATTTATAACACAAAACACACAACTTTGTGGGGGTATTCTCACAATGTTCCTCTTGTCGGTATGTGTGGCCCTAAATAGGTGTTATTTGGACAAAAAATATGCTAAATTAAAAAAAAAAAAAATCAATTTTCACAAAGTAGGGTTAATGTTTGGTGTCAATTTTATTTTCAAAATCTACAAAAATAGTGGCCTTTGGGTGCAGTGGTAAACCCTTAAAAATATGGCATCTTTGGGGGACAATAGCTTGTAACTGTTCTCACAAAATGCAAGACAAAATAATAAATTTCTTAAAATTTTTGCACATTTTTGGGTTAAAATATCTATTATGGGTAAAGTAAGCTATCGAATAGACTCTGTCGCTGCAAAGTTCTTATTGAGTGTATTAAAAAAAATCCCTGCAGTTGCGACTGATAGTGGTGTAGGTTTTTCTATAAGTACAGTAAGTACATCTTATTAAGAAATGGTTTATTTTTTCCTTTTCAATTGAAAAACATCAAAATTTTAACATTTTTCCCTCAAAAATATTCAAATGAGTTTGGTATGGGAATAAATACTTGTAATGTTTGTAATCTGTAGGTACATAGATCAGGAACATAACCTAAAACAATCAAGTGTATCCCTTTTAATCGTTTATATTTCCTGTACATATTTTGTGTTGAAAGATACAGTTACCATGTTTGCCATGGCAAAACAAGAAAATAAAAGCCTTGACCTTTGACATTGGCTCCAAATGACGTTAATTTACGAGTAAACCAAAAATTTTGAATAATTTTTGCACGGAAATTTCCGATTTCAAAAAATGCGAGTGGGTTCTGAGTTGCGAGAGTCTCTCTTTTCACAAACCAATGGCCTTTTAAAAAACCCACGGAATGCAGAACACTTTTTTTCACCTGAACTGCCTAAATAAAGAGGTACAGAGCTCCCATTTTCAGGATGAGTTTGTTGCTCTCATGAGTTTCTTTAGTACCCAATAAAGATGATAAAGAAAGAAATCCATATGTGATGGTGTACTCGATTTGTTGAATTGGCATGGATTGCCCTGCTACACTTTTTAAAATTGATAATCGGGTGAACTACAATGGAGTCACAGGTCAAATGATAGTAATGGTGACCTCATTAACTAGTAGCCAAATATTGGATAGTAAATATTTTTGTGAAATGAGCTATTGCAATTTATAAATGTAGGTGGTATTTTGCATCCATGGATATAGTCCTTGTGTGAACTTCAACTTGAAGAACATTGGCAGTAATAATTTTCATTCCTCTTTGTCCTCGTGTGGACACTTGTAAGTTTGCCACTAAAATAAAAACAGACTGCGCAAGAAATGGAGGATGTTACAGTGTAAACTAGCGCTGTACAGCGCTGTTGGTTTTTTAAAGTGGTAGACATAGAGTAGTGGTCATTATTTCAAACATGATTAACCAAATCAGTAATAAATTATGACATCAATTTAAAGATACACTGCACCTTTTAAAGAGTGTAGCCCATCCATTTTTGTCAAAACTACATTTTCATGGTTTCAATGCTTTTACATGTGTTAACTCTCATCTGAAAATGCCTTCGGACCAATTATTGACGCGCCGTCTTCCCCAATTGAAAAAAAAAAGAACAACAGATTGGCGTCATATTAAACTCGAGTAGATTCAACCCCATCGTGTCACCAGGGGAACCTATATAACTCCACCCCTAACACTAAACCTAACCCCTGTTGCCCCCTAATCAATGAAGGGGACCTTTACAATGGGCCATATGAATAACCAATCATAATAACGTATACATTGCTCCGATTCGGCTCCCCTGGCGAAACGGACGCGGGAAACGCATCTTCATAGGGTTTATGTTTGTTTTGGGCTTTACAAGATCGTATTCACGTCTATCTAGTCTTACATACTCTGTTTTCAAAAAAGCCAAAATCCTGATTTTAATGAGTTTGCTTTAGTATTGTCCATAAAATCACTAATTCGGCAGTTCCGAGAGGAGGTAGTTACCCATTATTGTGATAGATCATGTATCAAGGTTAGTGATAAAATAACAGAATTTTGAAGTGGTCGGGGTTCTGGGGGTTTTAAATGCTGTTTTTTTTATGATGTTGCATAGTTTTAAATTGAAGAGCGCCCGCTATGTAGGTTGGGCACAAATCGCTAGCGTAGGCCTGATCACACTGGCTATGTGAAACATTGGGGAATGCAACCTGATATAACATAGGCATTCCCTTGCAAGACGAACTGTTTGAAGACCGAACAATTACCGCTCAGCGATAAGTTCCCATTAATACGTCGCATTACCTATTGATAGTTTCAGATAGAGGAGACCGCGATCTCATCCGAACTAGTACTCCGCAGCAATCTCTTCATCACGTGCTAGCTTTCAATCAGTAATGGTGTCCCGGTCAGTCCATGATTTACAAGCTTTCTATTTGTTTTGATGAGTTGTTTGTGAGTGAAATTTCCTCACAATAATTTTTTCTTCATTTCTTTTCGGACATGGGAAATGATTCTTTCTTTTTTTGGTAGTGGATAGGGTAGGGTGTTAATTCTTGTTTGGGGGGGATGATATGAGTTTTCTTTCTGGGGGGAGGGTGTTGTTTTCTCTTCTTTTTTGCGAGGGGTATTCTTTCTTTTGTTTCGGAAATTGGAATGTATTATTTCTTCTTTGGGGGTTGGTATAGTGTCTCATTTTTTTTGAGGATATGAGTTTTCTTTTTGGGGGAAGAAATTGTTTTTTTCTTTTTGTTTTTTGGAAAGAGGAGGGGGTTTTTCTTTTGGGGTAGGGAGAGGGGTTTCCGTGCGAATATGATAGTCCGGCGTACTCACAGTCGGTCAATGGTGACAAAAGGGCACTCTCAATTCATATGACTTCTTCACGCAACTAGACTATGATTCCCGCCGGACATAGTGTGCTTTACACCGTATTCGGGCCATCATTTTCCAAACGTTCCGCTTCTCCATCAGCGCACATTTTCATAAACTTTCGGGACAGAAAGCGGGTGATTTTCCTGCCGTTATACGCCCTTCCTCCTTTGACCTTCAACTCGTGACTGCAGACTGTCACATATCAGGCGGCTCATTGTTGTGCGCTATCCGTGACCTTACTTCCCACCACGGACTGTACTGCACCCTCTCCGATATCTCAGGTAGATTCTCCTTCACTTATCTTTCATGTAACTGGCCCGTCGAAAACAGAGGTGTCGCCAAAACATTTCTTAGCCGTGTGGTACGAAATTTCTTTCCTTTGAACATCATGGTTTTTCGTCGAGCTCAACTCTCAGAGAATGAAGCGATCAAGTTTGAAATTTAAATTGGTGAATTAAGTAAATAGACAACCGATGAACCGAAGCCAATCAGCGCATCACCTTTACCTGCGCATTACGACTTAAAGCAATATTGGCACATTTTTTGAAGAGCGGCCCCCCCAATTTTTTTCAAAATTTGATATTTTGCACAGTTAACGCGGTTGTACTTGTCTATAGGAAACTATACCTGCGAACTAGAATGCTAACAATGCGTATTTATCACAAAATAAGCGATTTTTGTAACTAAATTGGGATACCTATATTGGCTTAACGTCGAGCTGGAAATGCTACGGTCTTGTCCGTCCATGCTAAATAGGTGCCACCTCGAGAAAATAACCTCTAACTTGACTATGCCCTAACTTTAACAACAACTATGGATTAGCGTAAACACATACATCGCGCTATTTCTCGGCTATTCACATTGGAAGCATTTCCAGACCGTGAATTATTATCGGGGATCCCCGATATATTATTCTAGTACAAAATTCCTTCCGTTTGTGACACATAGACATTTTTCAGTCTTAACCATTCACAGGTATAGTTTACTAGCCAGTTTACAATGTCACCGTGTAAAAGTCTCCAATTTTTTAATAATTTGGGGGCGCCCTTCAAAATGTGCTATTATTGCTTTAACAAACCCCCCCAATCACAATTAAGCACCATTGCTGTACCAACTCGGCACAGCGGCACTTCACAAAAACGTTTGTTGTTTTTGAGTTTTTTTGTGTTTGGGGGTTTTTGCTATGGCGGCAACGTCAGATGTATTTACAACCGCCGACATCAATAGGCTTAAGCAAGTCTCTTAAATCCACTTAAAGGATAATCCCTGGGGAATATATACTTCGGTCTTCTAACGTTCGGTCTTGCAGAGGGTCCCCATAACATAAGCAATGACGCACATATATTTTTATGTGCGTGTACTCGCAGAACAAGATGACATGTGAGTGTTTGCCCGGGGACAGTTAACTTTTTAGGTAGGGATGTGCAGCCCCGATTTACCAACTTGGGGGCTTGCAAACTGAATTTGTCTCTGAAAGTAGGGTCTTAAAGGTGTATTTCGTGATCCTAGCCAGGGGTTGCACTAGCTTTTAAAACTGGGAGTCAAAATCTTGAATTTCCTGAATAAAGAGGTACAGAGCTCAAATTTTCAGGATTTTTGTTTCTCAGGAGTATCTTTTAGTACACCAAAAAGAAAGAAATCCATGAGGTAATGGTGTACTCGATTTGTTGAATTGGCATGGATTGACCCTGCTACAATTTTAAAATTGACACATCAGGGTAACTATTAATGGAGTCACATGGTCATAAAAACCACAAAGGTGTCCAAAATCAACAAAACGATGTGTAAATCCCACAAAGGTTAAAAAGGGTGTATAAAACCGAGAAAGGTTTCTACAACCCAAAACGGTGTGTAAAACCGAGAAAGGTGTCAAAACCCCCAAAACGGTGTGTAAAACCCACAAAGATGTCTAAAACCCCAAACGGTTGTAAAACCTACAAAGGTGTCCAAAATCAACAAAACGATGTGTAAAACCCACAAAGGTGCCTAAAACTCAAAAGGGTGTGTAAAACTGAGAAAGGTGTCTAAAATCTAAAATGGTGTGTAAAACCGAGAAAGGTGTCTAAAACCCAAAACGGTGTGTAAAACCGATAAAGGTGTCTGAACTCCGAAACGGTGTGTAAAACCGAGCAAGGTGTCTAAAACCGAGAAAGGTGTCTAAAACCCAAAACGGTGTGTAAAACCGAGAAAGGTTTCTACAACCCAAAACGGTGTGTAAAACCGAGAAAGGTGTCTAAAACCCGAAACGGTGTGTAAAACCGAGCAAGGTGTCTAAAAAGCTCTAAAACCGAGAAAGGTGTCTATAACCCACTGATCTCAATACACTGGATAGGCAATATCCACGCGATTGAATAGCGATATGTCCAATAACCAAAGCTTGTTTCTATCTTGAAACAAGCTCCTATGGAACATCCCACATTTATTATCATACTTGAATTTAGCATGATTAGTTTATTCCGTTTGATCCTTGGGCCCACTACAACCTATCGGTACTTTGTACTGAGGCATATTATATCGCTATTGGTACTACTTAGGCCTACGCCTATTTCAAATAGGCTAAATGAATATGATCCACCGACTGTTGAGTTAAGAATATAACTACAAAAATATAGTTTATAGCGTGTAAATTTACACGTTTTCTAAAACCATGATGAAATTTGGAATAAATTAGTGACATGCGCAATGAATGCCCTATGCGTGGGCATGTAAAGTATCTTGCATGTCCAAATGTGACCAACATAACGAGCCCCTTAACATGCTTAATAAGATATCAATCAGACTTCAAGGAGGGATAGACTATCCACAGGCCTATTTAGCCCGTGTGCCCATGGCCGTTCCTCCCGTCGACCCGCACAGAATGGATGCGTACCAGAGATACCGCTACAAACCGGGGGTAAATATACAACATTTTCAAGAAATGACGGGCCTCGAACGGAACCTGAATCTAGTCTGAAATCAAATCTCGAGGGAGAAGAAAATGTTATTTATGCCGAAATCAATAGAACTCAACCTTTTTATTAACACAAGCTTGTTTCTATCTCGAAACTCGCTCCAATGGATCATGCTTTTGCATATGCATTACCTCTGCATATGTTAAGTTTATTTGGTTCTGAACACTTTTTAATCTCTTAGATCATATGAACAAGTTGGTATGTGTTTCAATTTTAGCCCTATATGACCACCCAAGATGACCTTTACTGATCCCTAGATCCGGGGTTTTTTATTTCCTCTTTTTTCGTATTCGTTCTCTTCTCCCCTTCCCTTTTCCTTCTTTTTTCTATAATTTTTTCCCTTAATCTTTTTTCTCTTTCCCTCTGTTTTTCTCTTCTACTTTCCCCTTGTCTCTTCTTCCCATTTTCTTTCTCTTTTTTTTCTTCTCCCTCCTTCTTCCCCTTACCTTTTACACCCCTTCACGATTTTCAGGTAACCCCCAGTGGTTACGGGTACACGTTGTTAGTCCGACACGTCGCTAGTCCGACACGTCGCTAGTCCGAAACGTCGCTAGTCCGAACACAGAAAATTCCTATCTTTAGGGGTGCGTCAATCCGAAAAAACCATTTTGGGTTCGCTAGTCCGAAAAAAAGGTTCGCTAGTCCGAATATGAAAAACATGTCATCAGTCCGAACATGCGCTAGTCCGAATTTAAATCTGAAAAGCACTGCGCTAGTCCGAAATTATATTTGGACTGGCGCATTGTTTTATTTCAACATGAAAAACACTTCGTTAGTCCTAAATTTAAAATGGGTGCGTTAGTCCGAATCTGAAAAACACTTCGCTAGTCCGAAAATGTATTCGGACTGACGAAGTATTTTATAACAGGTTTAATAAACACTGCGCTAGTCCGAATCTGAAAAGCACTGCGCTAGTCCGAATTTGAAAAACACTGCGCTAGTCCGAATCTGAAAAACACTGCGCTAGTCCGAATCTGGAAAACACTGCGCTAGTCCGAATCTGGAAAACACTGCGCTAGTCCGAATCTGAAAAACACTGCGCTATTCCGAATCTGAAAAACACTGCGCTAGTCCGAAAATGTATTCGGACTAACGCAGTGTTTTATTACAGGCTGATAACACTGCGCTAGTCCGAATCTGAAAAGCACTGCGCTAGTCCGAATTTGAAAACACTGCGCTAGTCCGAATCTGGAAAACACTGCGCTAGACCGAATCTGGAAAACACTGCGCTAGTCCGAATCTGAAAAACACTGCGCTAGTCCGAATCTGAAAAACACTGCGCTAGTCCGAAATGTATTCGGACTAACGCAGCGTTTTATTACAGGTTGAATAAACACTGCGCTAGTCCGAATCTGAAAAACACTGCGCTAGTCCGAATTTGAAAAAAACACTGCGCTAGTCCGAATCGGAAAAAAACGGCGCTAGTCCGATATTATTTTTTCGGACTAGCGCAATGTTTTTCAAATTCGGACTAACGCAGTCCTTTTCAGATTTCTGTTTTAGCACAGTGATTTAGTGATATTGATTATAAGGTGCTGTCTTAACATATTCAACTTAAAGGTTGTATTTAACATATATGCAGAATATTATATTCACATCTTTTGGTAATACGTATCCTCATTTTGACGTGGTGCTATTCATTGATTTACATAACGAGAGACCTATTCGTATAGATGTATACGTATAAATAAAGAATGTTAATGGAAAAAAAGTCATAATGCACGGCGCCTCTCAAATTTGGCGAAATCAGTTTTGTGTACAAAAAGTTATAAGAAAAAAAAAATGCTAAAATTCACACAAACGATCTAATTAGGGTGTTGTTTGTTTACATTTAGAAAACCTTTGGCTTTAGATCATTTTACCAAAAAAATCCAATCCTTTTTGGTGTGTATTATCGTCCCTCCTGACGACAATCACTTTTCTTACTCTTTTGAGAATCCGTGCTCAAAAATAACTTCCGATTGCGATATGATCTTATTAATGGGTGATGTCAATATTGACAGTTAAAAAAAGAAAGCTTCTTTTAAGACTATTTGCGCACTTTAAATTTATTTGTCCTTCGACCCTAATCACCACAGCCACTCTGTTTACTTGACACATCTAGCTTTGCATTGATCATATTCTCGTAATCCTAGGACCACCTTCTTACACACTGTACACGTCAAGTTGCCAGAGGTCAAGTAGGTCACCATAGAGGTATAAATGTTTAGGCCCACTAAGAATTACAGTGCAGAAACTCTTTTGTCAAAATTGTCTTCTATAAATTGGTTTTTAATCTATGAAATTACTAAATGTTCATCCAGCAGTGGATCTGTTCAAAACTGCATTTTGAAGACTCTTGATGAAATTTGCACCATTTAAGAGTGTCAACCCTGAGTTTTCCGAGTATCTATTTTGGTTTGTAACTTTGCAAATATTTGATTATTGTACGTAAAAGTATACATTTCTAGAAAGTAAGCGGACAAGATAGCTCAATCAGCTAAGCGCCTCGACCAGTGTATGCTCATCCATGCGTATAGGCGTGCGTTCGAGCCTGTGAGATTCAGCTATCTTGTAATTTCCCTGACAAGAAATTAACCGCTTGGTTTGTCCCTATTTACCCATGCGATATTTGGGAAGCTGGTCCCGGCTGCGATGGTTATCTCGATGTATGTTTGCTGATAAGGGAAAGCGCTGATCCGATCTGCTGCATCCCTTGAAATGATGCTAAATGGTTTAATGGTTGGTTGGGCCAGTGATCACCGGCCATTTGTGAAAGCGTTAGAGGCCAATAGCATAAGGCGCTATATAAATCTCTGCTATTATTATTTTAAATATTACGATGTTCAAAATTAATTATTTAAAAAAAAAAAAAATTTCCGTATTTTGAGAGAAATACTAAAAGAACCTGATTTTGCCCCAAAATTTTCAGACAGCAATAAAAAAAACAATTTGAATTTTCATGATTTCTTATGTTATTTTTTTATAAACAAGACAATTTGTCCAGGAATGGTTTTCTCATTTTTTAAATAGAGCCTACTTTTCGAAATATTAGGAAAAATGTCAAAAATGTGATTTTTTATTTTTCTTTTCCCGTACATATTGGAGAATATCTTAGTTGGGAATCTGAAATGAAAAATTGAGAAAGCCTTCCAGAGAAGAAGACCGCTTGCTATCGTGGGAAAGTTTAAACCTTGCCTTTTACACTTCGGTATTTTTTGGAGTTATCTTGTCTGAAAATTTGCCAAATTTTGCGAAAATTGAACATTGAGAAAATCCGGGTTTTAGTAAAAAAGTGACTTTTCCCAACGCCATTTCAAGCTATCTCTTTCTCAAATAACTTTACTTTGGAACTTCAAAATTTAGTATGTTTGATGAAATACATCTTTATGCACTATTGAATCAAACATCTTTGTCTCTAAGTCCAGAAAGAAGAAGAAATTGAATTTCCTCTGGTCTAAATGACCACCCGCTTTGTTTACATTTTCAAATATTATTTTTCGTTTTTTCCAAGATGCGTTCTCGCAAAAGTACATTAAACACTCGCACTCTTCCTTCGCAGCAAAATACTGCAGAACGCGATGGGCTGCCGCCCTTGCACTTGACGGCGTGAAATGTGATTAAATTCCCGCCGTTAAGACCATGTGGTTTTTGTGACTTAAAATGGTCAAAATAGCTGTTTTAAATCGGCAAAAATACAGGACAAGATTGTCTGCAGTGGATAACCTTTGTTGGTAATGATAGAACACATGTTCAGTTAAAATACGTGCAAACATCAGAAAGTGGTACAGAAACAAAAACACTACCTACACCTCACAACACTACTACTCTCTTGCCTCTTAACAAATTCATTGAAGGTGCCAAACAAACCTTGGATGGATTCATATTCTTGAGAATATTAGGACAAGGGACCAACTTTTGTGTAATTCAAGAAAGACCGCTCTAATGCTGATCTTTATAAAGAGAACTGTAAAATGCGAAATCAAATCAAAAGGGATTTAAAATAGCCAGGTGGAGTATTTTAGTAGTAAAATTGATGACCATAAAACCATCCCAAAAAATTTGGCAACAATTAAAAACCCTTGGCTACATACCATAACCAAGGAGCATTGAACAGTCGGTCTGGACATTAATGGTGAGACTTGTTTTGATTCTACCAAGGTTGTTTGATTCAGCAACACCTTTTATACAACGGTTGCTAGTAACCTTGTCAAAAACTACCTCCCACCCAAAATTAATTTGGCACTGACTCACAAAAATTTCAGCAGTTTTATTCTGATAAGGGTATCACGGTTGTACTTTCAAGCTTTCTCCTGTTACCTCTGGATTTTGTTTACTCTGAATTGTGTAAATTGCAGCCTAATAAAGTAGTGGCTTGGACAGCATTGCAGCAAAATTTCTCAGGGATGGGGCTTCTGTTTTTAAGACCCTCTACTTTTCATAATTAATTTATCCATTAACAAACACCAATGATGTTATACCTGATGACCTGAAGTGTGCCCGTGTCAGCCCACTTTTTTAAAAAAGATATTAGATCTGAAGTGGGAAATTATATACTCTGTCCAGCTCAAACTATGAAGTAACAACGCGGGCGTATACATTGTACCGACTTTCAGCGCGTGCGTAGTTCGAAGCACAAGCGCACTGCAACTGAAAGGCGGCACTGGGTCATACCGCGCCGTTGCCACTTCATACTTCAGGCCGGGCAAAGTATAGGCCCATCAGCATACTCAGTAGTTTCTAAAATTCTTGAAGTCGTTTACAATCAACTTGACCATTACTTAACCGATTATCAACTTCTTTATTCTCCTCCTCTGCTACATGCCTCACTCATCTTACCGATCATGTGCGTACACAGATATCTCAGGGAAATTACACGGGTGTGGTGATGTTGGATCTACAAAAAGCCTTTGACACGGTAAATGACGATATCTTGTGCAATAAACTACGTGCTATGGGCATTAAATCGATAGATTGGTTTAGGTCTTACCTGAGTGATAGACAGCAGATTGTCTGTGTGAATAAAACCAACTCCAAGCCCATGTCAATGACATGCGGTGTGTGTGCCTCAAGGCAGTGTTTTGGGGCCACTTTCATTTCTCTGCTTATTTCATGATATTCCAATCCGAGTTTTGACTGTAAGCTTTTACTCTATGCAGACGAAAGCGCGTTGATTGTTGATGCCAAAGATCCCGAATGAAATTTGCCTAAGCTCAGCATGGAGCTAGAGTCGTGTCAGCAGTGGCTCATCGACAACAAGCTGTCCCTTCACTTGGGTAAGACCGAGGCAATTCTTTCCGGATCATAAGGAATTGAAGAGCAAAAATGAATTTAATGTTGTGACTTCCTCAGAATTGATGAGAAGCGGGAGGTTGTTTCTTTTTTTTTTTTTCGTCATGTGACCGACGGGATGAACAGCGGTTAATGAACTGATGACAGATTGAATAAATCGGAGATAAGCGTATCTGCCCTTGTCCTGATTGAGGTCTGGCTCCTGAGATGAAATTTAGCCTCCTGATCGCCACGTTGGAGATAATCTTGATTCCGTGTCCAGAACATCTTGACATCCTCGGGGATCCTCGGTTTTAAGGTGGGCTCCAAATTGGGGAGGAGGCTTTCTTGTGTTCAGAGATCCGAACTTTAAGGGGCCTTCCGTCTCCCCAAATACGAGATGGGCAGTCAGAGAAAGTGAGCCGAGATCAGGGGTGCAAAAAAGTGCGGGAGCTGGGAGCGCCGATCCGAGGAAATGAGAGCTCAATTGAGGAAATGAGACAAAAGGTTACAAAATTGAAAGCGGAAAAAATCTTGAGGGAAAAAAATAAAGAAAAAGGAAAGAGGAAAACTGGACAGAAAAGGGACAAATAGGAAAATAAGGGAAAGTAAAAATAGAAAAGCGGAGAAAAGATAAAAATGGGCAAGAGTTCTATTACTAGCCATGTCGGCAGGTGAGCGGAACTCAGCTAGGTAAGGGAACCTAGGGGAAACGTGAAGAATAGCAATCCAGGGAAAGTGTCAGGAAAGAAAACCTAGGAGGAAATGTGAGGAAAAGAACCCTTGGGGAAATGTGAGGAAAAGGGAATCTTAACAGAAATGCGAGGAAAATCAAGCCTAGAGGAAATGTGGGGAAAGAAATCTAGGAGAAATGTGGGGAAAGTTTAGAAGGATGAGGAAATGCATCCTGGATGAAATGTGAGGGGAAAAATGCGTACAAAAATGGAGGAAAAGAAATGTAGGAGAAATGTTGGGAAAGGAAATATAGGGGAAATAAACCCAGAAAGCAACTATAAGATAATAATGTGAGGAAAAGAACCTATAGAAATGTAAGGAAAAGAACTGAGGAAAAATGTGAAGAAAAGAAACCAAAGAAAAATATAGGTAAGAGAACTAAAAGTGTTTGCAAACGTGGGGATTGTGGATATCAACTTTAGACAGAAAATTAGTGCAGGATATGGTTCAACAATTTGAAGTCTTTATAAAACGTTGCTCAATAACTTCAGTCCAGGCTGAGATGAGGAACTAGTGCTGATGGTTTTAAAAAAGTAAATCAAAAAAATAATAGAATATAGATGGAACTGAGCTTAGAAACCTCGCAAAATATAGAAATTTAAAAGTTTTTGTTTTTGTGTTTTTCGTTTTTGTTTATTTATTTAAAAACACACAAATCTGAGAAGAATACAAATCTAAACACAGAAAGATTTAGAAAGAATTAAAAAACGGAACCACAATGTCAGCATTAACGTTGAAGCTAAACACTTAGCCAAGGCATGCAGTCACTTCAAGAATCAACCAAATTCTTGTCCGCAGAAGAAAGAAACTAGCATGCAGAGCATGGCGAACAAGACGGGCCTGAATAACATATGAATGACCTTTGATCCCATACCTAAAGTTGACCAATGAGTTTATTTTTTGTTGACCAATGAATGTTAATTTTCCATATGTTAACAACGTTTACAAGGAATCATTATTGTTGAGTTTAATCAATCCACGCAATGTCAGGAATTTTGACTTTTTAACCCCTATAACGTGACCAATGGGTCACGGATGGGGTCAACTTGTACTTGTTGCAATTTATGATGTCACTGGCTTTATTCCTGACAAATTTCAGCTCAATCGGAGCTTGTTTGAAAATTTTGACCTTTGACCGTGAACTTTTTACCTTTGGGTGTCATCTATCATAGACCTACCCTACTATTAATGTTACATCACTGTAGTCATAACGGGCTTTATCTGTTCTCTATAAGCTGAAATATAGGCCATTGGTCTTATTTTTGCATTTTTTTTATCAGCATGTGACCAATTTGACCCCCTTAATGACCTTTGACCACCCATATAAAAAAAACTCATGTACACAGCCAAAAAAATGCATTGTTTCCAGTTAAATTTTAAAAATCTGCATTGTGCTCGTTCTGGCGATAAAACTTCTTAAGTTATTACGCAAACTGGAATGACCTGTAAATGACTTTGACCCAAAATAAAAATACCTTGCAAACCTTGGCTAACATACATGCATATCTGAAGGTTAGTTGCCTTCTATTTTACATTTTGAGATAAAAATTTTGAAATTTTTAAATATCTTTGTTTTTGAAGACCGGAAGTGACCCTTAATGACCTTTGACTCCATAGTCCTGAACACCCTCTAATGTAGCATGGTTCAGTGTTCATCGAATAAGTTTAGTTGATATCGCCATAATCCTGTAGAAGAAGATATTTTTGCCATTAAATGACATATTTGGCTTTCAGACCGCCATGACCCCTTATTACGTGTTTGACCCCCATATCCCTGAACAGCCTATATAAAGCATTGGTCAGTGGTTCGTCTGAAAATTTAATGATATCGGCATAAGCCTGTAAGATAAGATCTTTTTGGAAATGAAATTACATATTAATATCTATGGTCAGTCAAAGGTCATACAGAGGTCAAAGTCATAGACATGAATCGACAACGCAGCCGGTCATTTTGTATAGAATCTGGTCAGAATAACGTCAAACCACGATTGAGCTAGACTCAAATGTTGCCAGAAAAAGAAGAAAGAACGTAACTAGACCTGTGAACAGTATCTAATTTAACAAGACTGCGTATTGGGATGGATGGTGATCCCTTAATGACCCCTTGAGGTGACTTGACCTTTGACCCCTGTACTTCACCAATATGTCACAAAGGTCATTAAATGTATTTTTACTTGTACCACAACGTTATGAGGAACGTTATGATTCCCATCATGTCGGGATTGACCTTGCAGCCGCTATAACGTGACTCCTGGGTCACGAATAGGGTCAACTGTAATGGTTCTGTATTACATATCACAAAGGGATTATTCTGTCAAATTTCAGTTCAATCGGCGATTGTTTGTAAATGTTGAAAACCTTTGACTAAACTTTGACCTTTGTTTGGGGTCGGACTATCATAGACCTCTTTCTAACTGTTTGTTACATCACTGTAGTATAACGGGCTTTATCGGGCCCTCTATAAAATTAGATAAATCCAATTTGGTCCTTCTTTTTATTCATTTTTTGGCAAATTGCCTTTTGACCCCCCTAAATGACCTTTGATCCCGGTATAAGAAAACCCTCGTATACACAACAAAATGCATTGTTACAATGCAAAAAAAAATTCTACTATGCTTATTCTGGAGAAAAAAATTCTTGAAATTATTTTGCCTACAACCGGAAATGACCTTAATGACCTTGACTCCAAAATAAAAAAATACTTTGCATACATACACCAGTTAATCATGAATGCAATCTTAAATTTAAGTCACTGTACTATGTTTAGGTTTGAGATTACATTTTTGAATTATTTTGGAATATTTTGGTTTTTTGACCGGAAGGTGACCCCTTAATACCTTCCGATCTAACTGTGGGACCACCCGAAGACCCTGCGACGCTGCTGGCAACAATACATGTGCTCTAATGACGTCGCTCTGTTACGTAATTTGTAAGGAAAGCGATTTTTTGAATATTTTTTTCACAATTTTTGGCTTTCAAACCGGAAATGAACCCCCTTGATGACCTTGGACTCTTATTCCCTGAACACCCTATAGGAAGCAAGTGTCATTGGTTCCTCTGATCCCATTTTAGCTGATATCGCGCATGCCTGTAGAAGAAGATAATTTGTAACATTAAATTACGATATTTACTCCTGTGGCCCCAAGTTTCAAAGGTCAGACAGGGTCATGTCATGTGACATTAATGGTCCACGTCAGCGGTCATTGCTGTAGTCTGGTCAACAATAAGTCAAACAATGACTGAGCTAGACGCAGGTTAAGTGTTGAAAGGTGCGTTTCAACTAAATCCACGCATGTGAGGATTTGACCTTTCCACCTCTATAACGTGAACCCCTGGGTCACGAATAGGGTCAACTGTAATTGTTTGTATTTACCGATATCACGAGGATTATCCCTGTCAAATTTCAGTTCAATCGTGGCTTGTTTGTAATTTTTGACCTTGAACTTGACCTTTGGGGTCGAGACTATCATAGACATTTCCTGCTATTAATGTTACATCACTGTAGTAATAACGGGCTTTATCTGTCCGCTATAGGCTGAGATAAATCCAAATTTGGGGTCTTCTTTTTAGCAATTTTTTTGGCAAAATTGAGAACTTTTTACCCCCTATGACCTTTGATCCCGGTATCAAAAAAAACCTCTGGGGTCGATACACACAAAAATGCATTGTTTAATTGCAAATAAAAAAATTCTACTATGCCCTTAGTTCTGGAGATAAAATTCATTGAAGATTATGAACCTTAAAACAACCGGAATGACCTTAACTGACCTTTGACCTCCAAAATAAAAATACTTTGCATACACCAGGTAATTAATGCAAATCTGAAAAATGAAGTCCCCTGTACTATGTTTGGTTTTAAGAAAGATTACAAAACATTTTTGAATATTTTGGAATATTTTTGGTTTTTTGACCGTAAGTGACCCCTTAATGACCTTCGATCCTACAAACTGCGGAACCCGATGACCCTGCCTGGTATCAATACATGTGCTCTAATAACGTCACTCTGCTACGAATTTGGTAAGGCCCGCGATTTTTTTAATATTTTCACAATTTTTGGCTTTCAAACCGGAAATGACCCCCTTAGATGATCTTTGACCTATTCCTGAACACCCTATAGGAAGAAGTGTCAAT
>JAMKCH010014829.1:0-44511 GCA_023653785.1 Ophioderma brevispina | reverse complement strand
GAAATGACATATCGTAGTTTTATTAGATGACCTTCGCGAATTTACTTGTAAGTAATTGGGTGAATTAAACTCAGCTGACAGTTCATAGTGTTTTACAAATATGATGTATCTCATGTACTGTCATGCATTATCTAATACCACGTTAAGTTTACAGTATGTCACCGATTAATTTTAGGTTATTGAACTGCTTTTAGGAAATAGGAAGAGATAGATGTAGATTTAATAATAAGCTCTTTCTAAATCGTTAAGAAAATAATAATATTTCCAAATAAAACAAATACAACAACTTGAACAAACAACAAACAAAAACAAATCAAAATAAAAAAATATCAACAAAAACCAAGAAAAAAATAAAATTAGAAATATTTATTTTTTTTTAATAGGAAAGGCTCCAAATAACAACCAATCTTTCCGATATGTTTTGACAGCCTGAAGTAAGTGCTTGAATAATATTGGGAGCTCCTTCTTCCATAGTTCTTTTTCTGCATTATGCAGTCATGTGCTTTTCCACAGGGCCTGAGGAAGGCAATCTTACGTGATCTAGTTACGTCCGACTTCCATATGATACCAAGCTTATCAATTTACTGGGCCTCTACTTTTTTCCTTTTTCTTGTTTCCTTCCAGTGAAATCAGCTTTCAACTATTAGTCCGTCCAGGCCCTGGCTAGGACCCTGCTTCCAAGATGCCGCCGTCATCCATATTAAAAAATTTATGTTTTAAACAACTTACACTAGAAGTAGTGTAATACCTCGATGGCTGCCGGTGGGGTCATTTAGGGTCATATGGACCCTCCCCGTTGACCACCAACTGGCATGACCCATGACATAAATCATTTTTCCACATAAGGTTACCTTTGTGGCTACTCCTGTATGTGGACTTATGTTTAACAAATACTAATTAAATTCATTATGTTTATCACCAATTATATACTTTATGTAATTTTATCTGTAACCTATTTTACTCGAAAAGGCTTATAAAAAATAGTAAAATTGACGGTGTATTTCCTAAACCCTCTGTTAGCGCTAAACTAAGTTATTTTATCTTTCTTTTAACTTGAGACCAACCCTTTGACCCTTTTGTCATTACCTACCTGTCAGACAACAGCGTAAATTGGGGTTATAACCCATTAAAGTGAACCTTCCAAAATAGCCCTGCTTTCGTCCATCACCATTTTGCTGATTGCTAAAAAAATCACACGTTTTATTTGACCAATGAACAGTTTCTCATGAATTTAACGTGATTGTTAATACCGGCAATCTGTATAGAAATTTATTGATTTATATCAAGTTTATTCGAGGCGGCCGAAAAGTTTAAAGTGTGAGACATTAAACCCGCAAAGTATTTGGTTAAGACTTAACACTTCAAGACGTTAAACAGGTTGTAAATGTCTACATTACACAGTATTATGGCTGGCTAAAGATATGATTGTACCGCGAGACGCTTGGCGGGGTAAGCGCCTTACCTTCTGAAGAGGTATTTTTAAATCAAGTTCATCCCCCGATTTGTTTCCGATATCTGTAGGTAATATTTTCTTAGTTGTTACCACATCTGACTTGTTACATATAATGTTTTCTTTTGTTTAAACTAGATATTTATAATGTAAACGACCGAATTATTATCCACAGTATAATACTATAGTTCGTGACAAATTGGAATACGGTTTTAGAATTTATTGGCAAATAACTATGCTCACACAACACACCTATCCAGAAGTCTGTTTTATATTCCTCTTACGTTACGTATATGTTGGTAATTAAAGACCCCCCAAAAGTAACGCCATGTCTAATACCAACATAGGTTACCAACCATTGGTCTTAGCACGACATACATAAATTATATCAATTTCGTTTTCTCCGTAAATGTTGATACCCCTCTTGCCCCATTGCGGATCAATTTGCCAACACAATACCCATTATAGAAATCTCTCATTTTTAAAAGTTGCAATAAAAAGTATATAATAAAAAAACAACAACTTAAAAAAAAACCCGGGGGGCCACTTGTATTCAAAGGTGGATATGATGCGTGAACATTGACCTTTCAAAATGCACCCTAAACACGTATTTTCACCGACTAAAAAAAAGCTAAAACATACCGCTAAAACAAGTATTTTTATTGTTATGATACCCTCAAACAAGTACCCATGCATTGAATCAGTACAATATACCCTTTATTACCTTGCTTTGTTTTAATTCCCAAGTTCCGTTTCCAATAGTTTGGATGATTTTGATCCCTGCTAATGATATATAACAGTGAATAAATTTCAGGGTTAAGAAACAACATACCCTTTTTCAATATTTTGATGTTTTTGACACACTAAACGATGTACGCGCTTACATCGCTGGATGTCAAAAAAGACACCCTTTTACCCCGTTTTCGTGTTCACGCATCATATCCACCTTTGAATGCAAGTGCCCCCCCCCCCCCCCGGGGAAAGACAAGTTCTTCCCGCGAAAGTGTGTGTCACTTAATGCATGGTGGTGATTGTACCTTGTAATAAGGTCTTAGGTTTGCAACTTTGAAAATGTGACACATTTCGTAAAATGGACAGTGTTGGCGATATTGATCACAAATTAGAGCAAGAAGGGTGTCAAATTTGCAGAAAAAGACACACTATTACATCATTTTATGTGTTTGTACATAGCCAATGGTTGTAACTTATGGGGAATTTAGACATGCTGCGTAACTTCTTGGGGGTCTTTAGCATTTGAATCCTACCGATGTTCAAGCGAAATCTGAGCAATCGCAAAGCCCAAAAAACGGATCAATTTAAATATTGAAGAAATGAATTTCGACGATCGTATAGATATCGACAATCACAAGAAAGCGTCGTGTTCCTGAATTGACGGTTGCAAAGGTTTATCGTCTATATGTTAAATAAAACATATGACTTGTGACGCCCAAGGAAACAAAAAAAAAACTTATTGATCACAAGTATCGCTAAAAAAGTCAGAATTTGGCTTATAAATGGTTGTACTTAAGGTACAAGGTATCAGTCTAATGAAGAAGGCAGTCAAATAAACTCAAAACACATTCTATTTTGAACAAGGATTTTATTTCCCACTTTTCTAGAGGAAATTTAAATCAAATCAGCAATTATTTGCAAAAATGTTTTTTTTAACACATTTGTTTTATTCTCATGACTGAACAGTAAAGCAGTCTTTGTCTAGCCTGAAACAAGTACCAATAACACCTTATAAAACACCTCAGAAAAACTTTAAAGAATTACACAAAAACCGACTTTATCATTTAATTGAATATTTATTTGCATGTCGGTTATTACATACATTCATAATAACATAATTTGAATATTCACATACATCGTTTAATTTCCAGCAAAATTCCTAAAACAGACAACTACATAATAAATTTAACTCATGGAGGTTACTTTGTGTCAAACCTCTTTAAAATCTGCAGGGAAGCTTTTCCAGATTCCCAAATCAAGTTTAAAAAAATCTGACACGAGATATTCTCCAATATGAGGACGAAATACTGATTTTTTTTTTACGACCGTGAGTTTTTACTGCGAATAGAGAAATGCAATATAAAAATTGAAGTCACAAGAATGGTCGTTTATTATTTGCTATTATTCTAATTTATAATTGACCACCAATTTCGATAATCCACCACCTATAAATTAGGACAGTAAAGTAAACTCGTGTGGCTATCGTGGGTGGGTATGTCAACCAATCAAATAACCTGACGTGAGCAAATACCCCCCCACATAAATGCTTGTCTCTGTTCCACTAACCTCATAAAACTTCTGATGTCGATTTTTACTCGGAATATGCAGGGTTATTGCACCACGGTGACCGGGAATTCTAAATTTTAACGTTAACTTTAGGTTTACAAGGAATCATGAACCTGTGACAGGAAAACTCTAACGATATGGTATAAAGCAATATAATCAGTGTGTGCGTGCTCGCGTGCATGCGTACATGCGTGCGGTGACTAGGGTAGTCCTAAAGAGGGACTTTTTGTTACGTTATAAGTGAATGAATGAGTTGCCTATGAGTGGAAATGGGTGTGGGTAGAAATAGTCGTCTGACACTGTGGAGTCAATATATTACGGATGGTAGTACTTACTGAAGGAACCTTCTGGTTTTACTGTTTGTGTTTACGAGTAGTCCTACTAGATGGGGTGGATCTAAAGATTTTTTTTGATTGGGTGGATCATAACCGCTTCATCAGTGTAGGGGGATAGGAAACAACAAAACTGTGGGAGGATGACAGCGTCGTCCGACCCATGATAACGTTTTTGGTTTTAAATTTTTGCGTTAATGATCATGTTCGTGGGTTAGTCCTGCTTACGGAGAACTTTTGGGGTTTTATGGTTAGTGGTTTATGAATAGACCTACAATTGGGGGGATCACAGGGTCGCTTCCCTTTAGGAGGATTGCAAACGACTACTTTGTTATATTAGGGACAGAGAACAGGGTAGTCCTACAGGAAGGACCCTTTTTGGGTTTGCTGTTGTATGGTCATTACATTGGAAAGTTCTGATGAGATGAAGTGGGTATAGATCGAAAAGAGTCATAACGGAGGAGAGGGCTTATGTTACTGGGTAATCCTACTGAAGGGACCCTTCAGTGATCAATTTACATTCAGAGTTGAATGTGAAATTTACTGAATCATTAAAATACACCCATACACCAAATGATCAGGGTTGCTTATTAGTTAATTGTGCTCAAAATGATTAATCTAAATCTCAATTCAATGATTTAGAGTACTCCAAATATGTAAATAATAAAGAGCCTTTAAAATTTGTCACAAATACCCAACCTTTTTTAGAAATGTTAAACCATAAAAATACATCATAGTAACCGTAAATTGCGACACAAAGATAGTAACATATCAATTTTACACTGTTGCTGTAACTTAACCTGATTTTATAAGAACAATAGCAGAGCTTTTATATAGCGCCTTATGCATTGGCCTCTAAGCGCCCTTTCACAATGGTCGTGAGCACTGTGGCCCAACCCTACCATACCCATAAACCCTGTGAATACATGTCAAGGGAGGGCAGCAGCTCGGGACTTGCTTTCCCGTATCAGCAAACATACATTGCGATAAACCTCGCAGCCAGGGACCAGCTTCCCAATATCCCATGGGTAAATCGAGACAACCAAGCGTTATGAATTCTGGGTCCAAGGGAAATTACAAGACAGGCTGAATCTCATAGGGCTGGAACGCACGCCTATACGCATGGATGAGCATTCACCGGAGTCGAGCGCTTACCTGATTTAGCTCAGTTTGAAGTGGCATTCTGAGACTTTTTAAGTAAAACCGGACTCAAATAAGTTAAGTTAACAATTCAAAGTTATAACAGCAAGACAATGTAAAAAACAAAAAATGGACACAAACAAAGCAGTAATGTAAAATTTATTTTCACTTCAAATGTGAAGATAAACAATTCATAAACAATTTAAAGTTTGGTTTTTGAAATTTAACTACTTACCGAGATCTCAGTGTTAAATGGATGAATATTTATTAACTTTACTGGATATAGCCATATGTAAATATTCTGATGATATCCGCTAGGAAAAGATGGACACTAACACCCCATAGATTATTTATATCGCCTCCTCTACAACCCAGACTTGATAGCTCAGTTGGTTAAGAGCCCATGCTGGTAATACGGAAGTCGCTCGTTCGAATCTGGCCCAGGTGCACATGTTTGTTTTTTAAACACTTGTGTGCGCTGGCTATCTCCAGGGAAAGATTAATAATGTCTTACTTTTTTCCTTGTTCCATAGTTTTCGAATAATTCTTAAAGTTACGTGTTCAATATGTTTGCCAAAACTTCACAATGTTATTTATCAATAGAATGATAAATCATCACAAAATTGCTAAGATTTAGATTTGTTTCTAGTGCAGAATGTAGCATTATATACCCCGTGTGGTGTTTTTTTTTTTTTTAAAAAAAAAAAAATGTGTGATTTTTTTGTTAATGAAACTACAGACGGAACGTCTACTGGGGGGTTTTTTTCAAATACCCTGAAACCTTTTTTAATCATAAATTATGTAATCATTTCTTAATTTTTAGAGTAAGAGAGGTAAGAATCAACTAGAATCGTGTAAAACACATCAGTAAACCTTGGTTGTGCTAAACGGCCCCGAGATATACTTCTTGAATTACACAGACATTTCAATCATCTACAACACTGATCGAAAATATGGGAAGACGTTTCATATAGACCAATCCGAGCAGCCAAGTATTGTCAGAATTGGATCCGCCATTACTGGGGGCCTCCAACCCAAAACCTACCCAAATCTTTTGTACGTCTGTACCACCTTGATTAAGTATAATTCACAAGCTACACTTAATCTGCACTTTTGGGTGAATTCAAGCAGATGCATCCCCCCGTTTGATTCCGGCAGCGCTTTATACGTTGTGGCAGTATTGCTTGACGGAATGGAATGGCACTACCTCATTTGCATCAATGAGACTTCTATATTAACGTCTTCCAGAAAACATGCTTCCTTACAATCCAATGTCGCCCCCACCATAGTCTTCAAAATGTTGCCATTTATTTAGTGTTTCTGGAAACCAAAATATTAGTGATAGAGTTTTTTTCATCCATTTCAATCAGTCAGATTATTTTATCACTTCACAAAACATGTATACAAATAAGAGATGATAATTCTTATTTAGATCAGATTGTAGTGGTTGAGCCATTGATCGTTTTGGGGTCTCCGCCTTATTCGAAGGTCATTATTCGAAGGGTCATTATTCCGAAATTTACATAAGGGTCATAATTCCGAAGGGTCATTATTCCGAAAAAAACATAAGGGTCATTAATTCGAAATAACATAAGGGTCATTACTCCGAACATACACAAGGGACGTTTTCTCCGAAGGGTCATTATTCCGAAAATATTATAACAATCATTCTCCGAATGGTCATACTCCGAAAAACATAGGGCATTACTCCGAAATAAAATAAGTGTCATCACTCCGAAAATATCATAAGGGTTCACTCCGAAAATAACATAAGGGTCATTACTCCGGAAAATGACATAAGGGTCATCACTCCGAAAATAACATAAGGGTCAATTACTCCCGAAATGGCATGGGTCAGCCACTCCAAATCACTAGGGTCATTCGCCAAATAACATAAGGTCATTACTCCGAAAATAACATAAGGTCATCACTCCGAAAATAACATAATGTCATCATCCGAAAATAACATAAGGTCATCACTCCGAAAATACATAAGGGTCATTACTCCGAAAAAACATAAGGGTCATTTACCCGAAAATAACATAAGGGCATCACTCGAAAATAACATAATGTCATTACTCCCGTAAATAACTACGGGTCATTACTCCGAAAATAACATAGGGTCATCACCTCGAATAACATAAGGGTCATTACTCCGAAAATAACATAAGGTCATTACTCCAAAATAACATAAGGCTCCCATTATCCCGGAAAAAGAATAATAAGTAAAAGAAAAACATAAGGAAGATCTGATTATGCTCTGGTTATATATAAGTTGTACAATAGAGGGGCGGATGACTTTGGTTTAAGCTTTACACGGACTTTAAAGTGTCGCATCGCAGGGGCGTAGCTATGACGTGCAGGCCAGTTAAAAAAAAAAAAAAAAACAAAAAAAAAAAAAACAGGGGACTTCCCTGGGCCCCTTCCCATTCTCATATTATTGTAAACATATCCCTAACGGGTGCAGGTCGCTATTCAAAAGACCTATTACTCAAAAGACCCACTATTCAGAAACCCACTACTCAGAAGACCACTATTCAGAAATTTTCTATAGCGGCCTTCTGAATAAAGGGATCTTGAATATGAGTTTCTTTTTGTTGTATTTTATTTAAAAGAATCCCGCTACTAAGAATGTTTGTTCTGACTGACGGTTTTTTTTATTAATGGTCCGCTGGTCCCACTTGGAAAACCCATTACTCAGAAGGCCCGCTATTCGATTCTGATAGCTGTTTTATGTGCTAAAACGTCCCGTTCTCCAGAAGACCCCTCAGTCAGAATATTTTCGACAAACGTCGGGATAATTTTTCTGAATAACGGGCCTTCGGAGTAAGGGTTTTTCTAAGCAGAACTTAAAGGAAGGGGTCCATCAGTCAGAAATCGTTCTTCTAGCATGGTCCTCTTTTTGACAATATCGAGACATGGTCATCATAATTGCAATGCTGCATTTTCATTTACCTCGTCCAAGCAGGCTATTTATGTAACACGTTATTGGTGGGGGGGGGGGGGGGGCTCTAAATCCCATAATTTCCATGCCGAACTTCCCCGTGAACGTGATTTCAGTGTGAATTCGTACCAAAATAAGTAACCAACATTCCCAGCGCATTCCTTCTATACACGGGGCCCTCGCAAAATTTCGTACTAAACTATAGTAAAGGAAGTTTTAATTGTCTAAAATATTCACACACAATAGTTTTTATTTAACCCTTTTAACCGGTTTTAGGTCAAAATAAGAAAGAAAAAAATGACTAAAAATGACAAGTCAGCATTAAGTACGGATGTTTAACCACCCTCATCCTGAAAGTTTGCGGTTACCCTACCCCACCCCCCGTAAGGTTGTGGTGGCTATTGGTTTTTTGGCTCTAAAATTTGTGCACAAAGGATGTCGAATCGATTACCTGAAATCATTTGCGACACAATCGGGCATTTTTTTTTATGGCCAGTTTAAACGTAACTTTAGTTTTCCTCGTTAAACTTAGTTTTTTTTTCATTGGTAAACTAGGTTTATGCAAGAGTCAACCCTATTTCCGCCTCACGAACCCTCCCCAGCTGGGAAATGGTGCTCACTTTATGTTTAAAGTGATAGTGGGGACATATTAATGTAACCGATATGGTGAGTGTGCAAATCCGATAAATTGTGAATTTGGTACACAAGTATTATATATTAATAATCAAAGAAATGGTGGAAGGCACTTGCCACACCCCTGTCATGGCCCCAGCTTGGATTTCAAGGGTCAACGTGTAAAAATTTTTAAATGTTTCCGATTGTGTTGAAACGCACAACACCATGATTGTCTTTCTGGTTTACAAAGACAAAAAGGCATAGTGTTATAACTACATGTGACTTATAGTTTTTAGGATATGGATAAAAAGTCAAATGGTTTAAAAAGTCAATTTTGGTTTGTACAGGGGGTCAAAACTTGAAGTTGCTCCACATTTTTGTAATGTGGTTTCAAATTGGTTTGGTTCTAGCTATAGAATGATAATATAGAATATTTTTGACTATTCCGGTCTGGTATTAACCAAAATGGCGAACTTAAAGTCAACACTATTGACAGCTATGGGATTCTACTGACCCTGTGACTATTTTGTTGGATAATTGAAAATTTATAGATCATAACAATAGTCAAACTATTCCTTAGTTCAATCCTGTAAGCTTGGGACACAATTTGCACCACATATTAACTGAATCAAAGATACTTTTAACTTTTGAATCCTGTACAACAACCAAAATTGACTTTTTCATTCACCAATTTCACATGTTTTACCCCATAACTCTCCGGAACTAAGCAGTCATTAGATAGTGTAAAAACCTTTTTGAATCCCTGTAACCAGACAAACAGCATAGTCTGCTTTTTAACACATTCAGAAATTTTAATTTTTTGACGCCCTGTATGTGACCTTGAAACCCAGGCTGGGGGCCATTAGGGGGGTTTTGCAAGTGCTTCCATCAATTTTATGGATTATCAATGCCTAAAGTAACTACTTGTGGGCAAAAATTCCTAATTACCAGAAGCGCACACTCTTACACTACAGTCCCCTGCTTGATTCCTAGGGTATAAGATTTCAGAGTACCACGAATTGCTGAACGCCAGTTAACTGAAAAAGGGCCTATTCTCTTCTTTTCCTTACTTTTATTGTCTCCCATGTTTTTCGCGGGCATGATAACTTAATTGGCACAACTTTGAAATTGAAAATCCAAAATGGCGCCTTGACAAAAATGCCGCCCAAAATGGCATGGGTCCTACCTCTTTCTTAGAGTTCTTACACAGAAGTCTTGTAATGCACAATAGATTTTGCACTGGCGTGCAATGAAAAACATTCTTTCTTCCTCAATTCTGTTTTTTTGTTTCTTCCAATACTAGACTATGGGCAAGTATTCCTGTTGATATTAGAACTTGTTAATCAAAAGGCCCCGATGGCGGCCAAGCCTCCTTCATTATAGCAACTCACCAAAAAATGGTCAAAGACATTACACAGCAATACTGAGTGCAAACCAGAAACCAATTTGGGTGCTTTAGGTGTGGGCCGTCATGGGTGTTCCATGACCCCCATATGACCCCTATGACCATCGTCCCTCGTTCGTATTCATACCAAAAAAATAAAATCAGAAGTAACCCTTATAGTGGAGTTTGTTCTTCCATCAATCCCAACGGTTTTGGAATAAGAAATATTCCTTGCAACACCTAAAAAATTAGAATTTTTTCAGTCAGAATTTCGCTTTTACGTGTTACCAATGGCGACGTCGAAATTTGGATTTCTTGCCGCCCTCCCATGTCTAATTCCTTTATTTCAGTTCAAATTGGTGTGTAAGAACATTTTTTCTTGTAAACTAAGTTTTCACTTCGTTTAATATTTTACATGTTCCGCGCTATGCTAATTTGGATTATGTTTTTGTTTTGGTACGGCTATTTATTTGCATGCTAATTTTGTTTTCATTGTGAACGAAATCCACATCAAAAATGGCGTCAAATGGCAACCAAATAGACCACTATTTAGAAGGATCCCTTTGCAACCACAAACAAGGCCTCATACAGCATGAATTCTGGTGTCCTAGCCTGGTTTTTCAGAAGCAAGGGACCATCTGAAACATCGTTGAAAATATTAGATTCGTTTGTTATGTTATTGGCCGTGACGGCCATTTTAAACTTCAAAATGGCCGTCAGCTGTCATTTTTTGCCCATATCTCTGTTTTTGAGCCTTTAGCAGTTCTGATTCGGATGTCTTTGTCCATGTTTTTATGATCAAGGAATTTTTAGAAACCTCGTTGATTATATTGGATCATTTGGTTTTAGTATTTGGGCCGTCGTGGCCATTTTAAACTTCAAAATGGCCGCCAAGCTGGCATTTTTGCCATTATCTCCGTTTCTGAGCCTTTTAGACGTCTGATTCTGGTTTGTCTTTGTCTATGTTGTCAAGGATCGCGGATACATTAGAAGCATGTGACATATTGATCCGTTGGTTCCGTATTTGGCCAAGGCGGTCCTTTGACGTTCAAAAGGGGCTGCTAAGCTGTCACATTTTTTCCTCTCTTGGGCATGTAGAGGCACAAATCGAGTGCCTATGCCATATTTTAAGGGTCAGGAATCCAATAGAATATTTATAGCAATATTGGATCAACAATATTGGATAATGTGTCATTCGGTTGTGGCTGGCCATCTTGAATATAAAAATGGTCACCAAATTAAGTCCATTTAAACCATATCCCAGTCTCTGCGAGACAAGCAGATTTTGTGATGTCATGCCACCGCAAGTCTTCAAGATAAATAATACAATTAGAACATGGTTGGTATTTTGGATCATAATTGGTTGTGTAGCTTATCTTGCGATTTCAACCTAGCTGCAAGCAAAAGGGGTTTGCCACATTTTCATAGCTTTGTAAAAAACACAATTGAAGTGAGGGAGGTACTAAAAAGGAAATGTCTGTTCAACAAAATATCAGCACTTTTTGGCCAAAATTTGGTAGTTTTACCCCCCACAAAATTTACCCCCCCCCCGTTTTTCCCCAGGGAAAAGAAGTCTGCACCAATGAAGCTCATGGAGGATCCCCTTGCCGACAACATCGAATACATTTTTAATTGGTGGAGGTTTATTATTTTCAGTTCATTTTAAGGACTATAGTGACCAAGAAAATTGATTGACAGGAGGGATCAGAGATGCACCCAATGCTGGTAAAACTAATATACGGGGAGGCCCTCCCACTTGAATGGTGACGTGTATGTGACCCCAGTATTTTGAAAGAGGTCACCCAAAGACCACATTTGATCACTTTCACCAAAGACCCCTATTTTTGTATTTGTTGCAGAATTTTCTAAAAAGACCAATTTTTTGGAAAAATTTGCATGCAATTTGTCACCCGAAAACTCCATATTGGGGGACATTTAATTTTGGCGGTCTCTCACCCAAATACAATACCCCTATTTGTTTGATACTCTGTAACAAGAATGCCCGTGCAGTGAAGCGCCAGCATTACACCCCATACCATTTCATATTGATTACATCCCCCCCCCCCCGACCCCGGGCTTACGGTACGTTCGCGTAAATTATTCCATAGTATTAGTGTTACAACACAATAATACTGAAACGATACACATGTAACAGTGTGCACGTTTTACAATCGTGTAACAACTATTACAACTTGGCAACAGGGCCGTCAGTTGCTGAAATCGGCCCAGCGGAAAGAGATCCGCTTAAACATTGAAAGCATGACTAAAATGATGCAAGCCAAATCTAAATGCCATTAAAAACTAGTGGTGTTCCACATCAAAACAAAACTTCAGTCTCTATAGAACATCATTTCTACACAAATGGTGACATAATCTTTCTAGGACACCCTCTAGAAATGTTTTGTAAAAAATGGTTAAAGTTGCAGCAAAAATTGAAACTTTTGAATTGCGATGATCAAACTTGTGAGGGATTATGGGTAGTCTGGCAAGTCGAGAAGCTTCGAAATTAATAAACCGAAACATTTTTATTAGTCTCAGCTTGGAGCACGCGGCGGCGGTAGGACTCATGCATCATTAGGACCCTTAAATGTGAGTTCGAGCCGCCGAGGCCAATGTGTTGTCCACCTGGCAAAGGACACTCTATCTCGCTTGTTCTCACTTCACCCGGGTTTAATGATGGGGAGCTGTTAGGGTTAGTAATACCGTGCTCTGTTATAATTGGCAGCGGATTTTCAATATGTGAAATACCCTTGTGACAGCGAAATCGAAAATAAATGTAAAGCAGTTGTGTAAAGCGCTATATAATACGTGCATTTCTTTATCTATTACGGCTAAAGTGCAAGAAAAAATATCTTACTTAATGTATTTTCGAATGTTTCAAGCTGTACAATTCAATTTGGGTTAATTATGTTAGGTATGCCCACTCTCCCCCGTCGTATTGGGGAATTAGAAGATCAATTTCGATCTAAAACGCAAAGCAAAAAACTGAATTTTTAAAATCTAATGTATAACGGGGTGGGGGGGGGGGCGGTGGGAGTGGACCACCCAATATTTTATTTTTTGAAAGCCTTTTTAACGGTTAAATTATTTTGCCCAAAAATTAATGCCACTTGTTATGAACATCCGTTGTACAATTTTGGAAAAAAAAAATATTCAAATCGGGGCCATTAAGTTTTTATGCTAATGGCAGAAAATAAGCATTTTGCCCATTCTTAAATCGTTACTAGAGTAAAAACTTTTTAAATTTTATTTCAGCAATGTATGGGTCTCCTATTAGGAGCCAAATTTTATGGGAAAAAATCTTTTCATTTCTGGCGGGCCACATCCCCAACAACCCCTCCCCTGCCAAGAAAGGAAAGAAAAATTCCCCTCCACAACTCTGCTTCTTCCAGAGCACGGGAAGGGTTAAAATAGACGTAACGTAATTCCGCGTGACCTTTTGAAATTCAAGATGGTAGCCACAACCGAATGACAAAAGCTAGTTATTACAATATTGCTTAAAATTATTAATATTCTATTGGATTTATTGACTCTGAAAATATGGGCATGGTAGGTTACTTGTGCTTCAACAAGGCCCAGAGAAGAGGTTTATGGGCAAAATGGGGACAGGCCTGGCAACCATTTTGAACTACTTAAAATGGCCGCCTTGGCCAAATACGGAATCCAACGGATCTAATTTTGTCAACAGTGTTTCTAATGGATTCCTTGATCTTGAAAACATAGACAAAGATACCAGAAGCAGACGTGTAAAAGGCTCAGAAATGGAGATACGGGCAAAAATGACAGCTTGGCGGCCATTTTGAACTTCAAAATGGCCACCAAGGCCAAATACAAAAAAACAAAATGATCCAATATTATCAACAATGTTTCTAATAAATTCCTTGATCATAAAAACATAGACAAAGACATCAGAATCAGAAATGCAAACGGCTCAGAAACGGAGATATGGTCAAACATGACAATGACAGCTTGGCGCCCATTTTGAAGTTCAAAATGGCCGCCACGGGCAAATAGCATAATCAACGAATCTATTATTTTCAACGATGCTTCCAATGGGCTCCTTGCTTCGAGGACACCAGAATCGTGCCTGTATGAGGCCTGTTTGCTGGTGTAAAGGGATCCATCTCAATCATGGTCTATTTTGGTTGCCATTTTGAACGCCATTTTGATTTTTTTGCACCTGGCAGCCATTTTTGATATTAAAAGTGTTAGGCATTGATTTTTCACATCCCAAAAAAATGCAAATAGAAGCTCTGATTAATCAAATAGATAAGAAAAGTGATCACATATGATTTATGTTAAAAAGGGACATTTTCGGCGCCGTTTTGAATTTTTTGGCAAAAGGCAGCCATTTTGGATTTTCAAAGTTGTTCCAATCAATTTCTCATGCCCGAAACCTATATATAGACAACCAAAATTAAGAGAATAGGCCATTATAACTTTATTATGAATTTTGACCCCCAAAATGGGAGCACTCCCGGAATGGACACTTTGGGCCCTTTTATCAATTAACGGCGGCCGGAATCGTGGGGGGGGTTTCCTCGAAATGTACTCATAGAAACATAAAGTGAACACCATTTCCCAGCTGGTGAGGGTCCATGAGGGCTGACTTATGGAAATTATCGTAATTCATTTACTTTTGTAAATCGCTACTACATTTTCTGCCCGAAGGGTAGTCTGTTACTGTATTGGCCACCAATATCTTCCACAGTGTATAAGTCCACTGTGCCTTGTACCATGTGTTACTGTACACACATTCCCAGGTGCAGCTAAAGAGAGTGGTGTGTGTTTTGCTAGTATCTCATTCACAGCAATGCATGTTCACACAATGGTTCAAAATACCACTAACAATAGTGATAAGCTTAAACTGTTGAACCTGTTGATCCAGCCTAAATTCAACATGACATACAACCAATCATCGGTGGCCTTATACTGCCAAGGTTAATATGATTATATGCCATGCACTGTTCTATCTCTTGGGCAAAGGTAAAAAACAATGCTGCAGAATATGTAACCTTGTTGCTTGTCACATATTACTGAATGTGAAAATGTGCCTGGTTTAACAATATTTATGGTTAAAAAATCTTAAAAGAGTGTTTTAGTAGTATAAGTGGGATGAAATTAGCCTAATTTGAAGTGCCAATGGTTGAAAACGGGTGTATATTGGTCGAGTTACATTGATGAATATTTAGTGAATTTTGTATAAAGTTGTGACTTGCCCACCATTCTACATGCCAAGGACCACTTCCTGTTTGACAATTGATGAAAAGCAGATAGCTGACCATCCTTCATGTGAATTGCCACCAAAGTATTATTACACATGTTGGACTATTTATCATGCGGATGAATACATGCAAAGTGGTTCACTTTTTTCTCCCCAGTATTTGTCTTACCTTGTGGAGGTCTGGAATTTTTAGAACCAGCAATCAAGGGCAAAACCCACATTTGATCTGGGTCAATGGTGTACCATATGCATGGTGCATAGGCTGTGTGGAATTGACTGTCTTGATAATAACATAAGCTTGATATGGGTCACTGTTATTGCATATATGCTGAGCTGCGTGGACGTGACCTGTCTTAACAACATGCTTAATCGATATTGGGACAATGAGAAATAAAGCTCTTGAGTATATACCACCATTTGCAAAGCAACATAATGAGTTCAAGTTCAAGTTTATTGATGCAGGCCACTGGCCCATTACAATCACATAAAATTATAATACAAAGATAACAAAAAGTAGAAGGTAATTAAAAATTACAATAATTATACAGAAACATACTCATTTTAACAAGATTTGTAGAAAATCCTTAAACACAATCATTTAAAAGAATCTTCTTACATAAGAGATTCATTACGACGTTTCATTGAAAGATAAATATATTTACCAATGTTTTGAATAATTTTTTCATTAGTTTACAGAGCAACTGATTAAATGTGAAAATATGAGGGAAACCTATGAATAATACAAGGGATAAAATAATTTCTAAGGTCTTGATAACGAGGGCAGACCAGTAGGAAATGGTATTCATTCTCGATGGCGTTTAGGTTACAAAAATTTGCAGGTTCGTTCTTCTACTGGTGTGCCCTCATATCTTCCTTGTTGATGGCTAGAGGAAGTGAACCAGAACGGAATGATGCAAGCGCTTTACGATACTTAATGACTTGTATACAATCAAGATATAATTCCTGGGTCTTTGTTATCTTTAAAGAGCTTATATATTCGAAATCGGCTGCTTGAAGCTAATCTACCTCTCCATTCTTGTAATCAATATCAGTACATCTTTGTTTAAACAATCGTAAGATACCTTATCATTCCCGACACCTTGTTGCCACCATGCCTCGCCAAACCCCATTGAAAAAAGTAATGTCTTGACCTTACGGGCCCAACAATTAATATTGTTTATATCCATAGACAGTTGTATTTGATAGGACTGTTTGACATATCTGTTATTATTCATCTTCAAGATGGGAAGCCAATACCTTATAATCTGTACATATCTTAAAACTTTAAGATTTTGTCTGCCAATTTCTGCCCTAGCAATATCATTTGGTACATATTTACTACCTCTCAAAACAAATTTGCAGAAATTGGTATGAACACGCTCAATATCAAGTCCATCATGGAAGCCCCAAACCTCCGCCCATAGTGAGACTCGGAAAAATTTTTTGTAATCAACAATTTTGTTTGTAAATAAAAATTGGCAAATGCTCAATATATTACAAACTTTTTTTAATGCAAAAAAAGCCTTTTGAGCTGTTCCGGCAGATATTTTTGATTAACGTTCCAGGTACCATTTCTATACACTTGAACACCTAAATATTTATACTTTCATAACAACTAGTGTGTACCATTTTAATTCCAGTGTTCCTCTCTTGCATTGTTGTCAACAACCTTTTTTGAAAACAATAACCTTGTTTTTGTACATTTACTGTAAGTTTCCATTTTCACCGTAAGCGAAGTCTGTCAATAAGCTTTTGCAAACCATCGATTGTCTCACTAAAATGATAAGATCGTCAGCATATAAAGACAGTGAATGTTATTGTTAGCAATTTGGAAACCTTGAACGCCAGTTTTCCCGCGAAATTCATTCGGAGATCATTCAAAAATAGAATGAAGAAAAGCGCTGAAAGGAATACAACCTTGTCTGGTCTGAATTACATAAAACGTTCTGTGATATACCAAAACCCGTTTTGATACAAGCAGATACATTACTATACATTGCTTTTTAATTGATAATTGTGTTTTTCCTGTAATCCAACCTGCGAGTTTTGCAATAAGTGATCTCTTGAGACGAATCAAAGCCTTTTTGAAATCACAAATGCACAAAATAATTTCCCTCCCCCTTTTTCTACTAAGCTTTTTAGTTACAATGGTATCGAGAATAAAAATATTATCAATGTACATAACCTTTTCTGAAGCCAGCACTGTGCTTCAACAGCATCTATACATGCTCAACCCAATTTACAAGTCGATCAAAGATGACTTTTTGAACACTTACTTTATCCATGGCCGGTAACATAGTTGATTGCCCTGTAGTTAATGGATCAATAATATCACCTTTCTTATGAATGGGACATATGTTACCAAGCGACCAATTTTCCGGGAATACCTCTCCCCTCACGTTTCTTCGTATGACATTTCATTATCAAACCATTTAGCACCTTTCTCGTGATAGCAGAAACTTAGTTTTTTGTCACATTTGTATGAACATATTACATGTACTATACTTATAATATCGTAAATGTTATTTAACAAGAGTAACATTAATCAAATTATTCCGATCATTTGTTCCGCACCTCATCAGAAGCCAACCATTATGATATTCATCAATTTTTGTTGTATTTTTAGATATTCATCAAATTTGTGATTAAAAACCTAATAGTCTTAGCATTTAACACAAATAGTTTAAATGAAGTCAGATACAATCAAGTGTTTACAAGTGAGATATTAGGGAAGAACCAAAAGACAAAAGAAGTTTAGGAGTTACTCTCAATTAAAGTGTGGTGTTTGAAAGATTCACAGGCTCTATGCAAAAACCGCCGACCCCTGGGAGCATTAGTTCACCTTGCAGATTTAAATTAAGGCACTTACAATATATAGGCTGTAGCAAAATTTGCTGTTCCTTGGATGTTGAATATCGGAAATAACTCGGATTTCTATAAATAACAAATACCATTTGATTTCAAAATGTATTGCCATTAGACTTCAGCCATATTTTGTGGTTAATGTGAAGTTAAAAATCACATTAATAATACAAAAACAAACCGTTTCGGTCCACTAAGGTTTACATAGGCCTTCTCATGATTTGCTTTATTGATAGCTATAGTCCACTGAGGTCCCGTTGTCGTGAATAAGGATTTATTTTACAAAGACAAAAAGAAAAAGCTCTACTCGTGGTTATAATTTTTGCAGAGTTCACATCATAGTCATTTAACCGATATATGTATGACAAAATTACAATTTCATTGTAATGTTAATGATTAAGACGCATTTGATTACATATGAAAATGTATTTTCAGCCTTAATTACTTTTAATGTTATTAAGGCACGTGGTCGCATAAAGATGCGAACAAATGCAGGCTTTCGTGCGATTATGGACTGTTCAAGGGTGTTTCTCAGGGTTGTTGGGTGTCAGTATAATTTAATATAACACAGAAGTCCCTTTTTTAGTTAGCATGGGCCTAATAAAAGATAATTTTTATTTAAGTTAAAAAAGCAATGAGAGATGTGAATACAATAGTCATCCCGCATCCTCACCATGGAACTTAATACTAATATACTACGTATGGACGTTTCATGACACTAAAGCCTAATTTACTGTCAGAAGCTAAATTTTTAGGGCAATTGTCCCTTTTTAAGACTCTTCTTGTTTTGATATGTTTTTAATGTTTTTTGTGCCGAAATTAGCATAAATTTAGCATAAGTTTGGTAAAAATAAATTGCTTTTTTCCAAAATATTTTGGGAGATTTTTTACTTTACACCTTTTTTAAAACTCGTCGTTTCAATAATGAAACGTCGTATCATACATACTATTTTTCCCGTTTCGTGCAACACAGTCGTATCTAACCATTACGACTTTGGTTTTGCAGCACTCAACCGAAATTCAATTTTGAGTGCAACAAAGTTCGTATATAAACACATAAATGCCTATTTAACTTAATAAATTGAGACTGTCAGCCTGAAATGTATATCAAAATTAAGCGTAATGAACTCTTTTTCATATTATATAAATAACTCAATTTCGCAAAAAATATCAGTTACGACTTTGTTTGCACTCACTGACGAGATACCACCCTCACTAACGCCCTCACCCCCTGCCCACCACCCACCCTCCCCAAAACCACACCCCTCCCCAACACCTCTCCCTCCCCAACACCCCTCCCCCTCCCTAACACCCTCCCCTCCTCCCAACCCCTCCCTACACCCGCATCCCCAACACCCCTCCCTCCCAAATATCCCTCCCCTCTCCAACCCCCCCCCCTTCCCAAAACCCACTCACACTCTCCACCACCTCCCAACACACCCTCCCTCCCAACACCACCCGCCTCCCACACACACCCCTCCCCTCCACAGAACAACACCCCCTTCCCCCTCCCCACACCAACTCCCCTCCACAAACCCCCGCCTCCCCCTCCCCAGCAACACCCCTCTCCCAACAACCCACCCCCTCCTCAAACATCCCTCTCCAACGACCCCTCCCCAATACCACCCGCCCCCCTCCACAACACCCACAGCCCCCCCCCAACACCCCTCCCCTCCCCAACACCCCTCCCCAACACCCCTCTCCAACACCTCTCCCCAACACCCACCCCTCCCCTCCCCCCCAACACCCCTCCTCACCCCTTCCCAACAACCCCTCGCCCAACACCCTCCCTACCCCAACACCACACCAACACCCCTCCCCACACCCTTCCCTTCCCCAACACATTTCCCTCCCCCAACACCTTACCCCTCCCCACACCCCCTCCCCTCCCAACAACCTTCTCCTGCCCAACACCCCTCCCCAACACCGCGTCCAACACCCCCCTCCACTACCACCCCAACCCTTTCCCAACAACCCCTACCCCCTCCCCAACACCCCTCCTCTTAACACAACACCCTCCTCTTTCCCACAACATTCCCCTCCCCACACCTTCCCCTCCCAACATCCTCCCCTCCAACACCTCCTCCAAATACACCCCTCCCAAACCCCCCCTTCCTCCCCACAACTTCTCCCTCCCAACCAATCCGCCCTCAACCAACACACCCTCCCCCTCCCCAACATCCCTCCGCCTCCCCAACAGCCATCCTCCCCCTCCCCAACACCCTCCCGCGCCTCGCCTCTTGCCTTTCCCCAACCACCCTCCCCTCCTCAATATAACCCCTCCCGATTATCTTACTAGTCTCCTCTCTCTTTCCAGATTTCCTTAACCGCTCCTTAGAATTGACACTTTTTTTTATTTTCTCGTCCCCCCCGCCCTCTTATCTCCTCCATCCTTCGAGGACACCAGAATCGTGCCGGTATGGTGCGTTTGCTGGTGTAAAGGGATCCAGCTCAATCATGGTCTATTTTGTGCCATTTTGAACGCCATTTTGATTTTGTTTGCACCTGGCAAGCCATTTTTGATAATAAAAGTATTAGGCATGGATTTTTCACATCCCAAAAAAATGCAAATAGAAGCTCTGATTATGATCAAATAGATAAGAAAGGTGATCACATATGAGTTATGTTAAAAAGGGACATTTGTCCGCCCGTTTTGAATTTTTGGACAAAAGGGCAGCCATTTTGGATTTTCAAAGTTGTTCCAATCAACTTCTCATGCCCAAAAAACCCGTATAGACACCAAAAATTAAGAGGAATAGGCCATTATAAATTTATTATGAATTTTGACCCCCAAAATGGGAGCACCCCGGAATGAACACTTTGGGCCCTTTATCAATTAGGCGTCCGGAATCGTGTTCCTAGGAAAATTGTACTCTAGCAACATAAAGTGAACACCTTTCCAGCTGGTGAGGGTCAGTGAGGCTGACTATATGTTAAATTAGGCGTATTCATTTACTTTGTAAATCGTAATACATTTTCTGCCCGAAGGGTAGTCTGTTACTTTGACCACCAATATCTTCCACAGTGTATTAAGTCCCGGGCCTTGTAAATGGTACTGTCACACATTCCAAGTTGCAGCTAAAGAGAGTGGGTGTGTTTGCTAGTATTCATTTCAACAGGCAATGCAATGTCACACAAGGGTTCAAAATACACATAATAATAGTGATAAGCTTTAACTGTTGAACCTGTTGATCCAGCCTAAAATTCAACTGACATACAAACAATTATAGGTGGCCTGTAATGCTATCTGGAGGCAAGGTTAATATGATTATATGCCATGCACTGTTTCTATCTTGGGCAAAGGTAAAAAAACAATGCTGCAGACTATGTAACCTTGTGGCTTGTCACAAATTACTGAATGTGAAAAATGTGTGTTTAACAATATTTTATGGTTAAAAATCTTAAAAGAGGTTTAGTATTATAAGTGGGATGAAATTAGCCTAATTTGAAGTGCCAATGGTGAAAACGGGTGGTATATGGGAGTTAAATGATGAATATTTAGTGAATTTGTATATAAAGTTGGCTGGCCCACATTCTACATGCCAAGGCCACTTCCTGTTTGACCAAGTGATGAAGAGCAGATAACTGAACATCCTCCATGTGAATTGCCACCAACGTATTATTACCACATGTTGGGACTAGTTATCATGCGGTGAATACATGCAAAGTGGTTCACTTTTTTCTCCCAGTATTTGTCTTACCTTGTGGAGGTATGGAATTGAAACAGCAACCCAAGGGCAAAACCACATTTGATCTGGGTCCATGGTGTACCATATGCATGGTGCATAGGCTGTGTGGAATTGGACTGTATTGATTTAAACATAATGCTTGATATGGGTAATGTTATTGCATATAATGCATGGAGCTGCGTGGACTTGACATGCTTAACAAAATGCTTAATTGATATTGGTACAATGAGAAATAATATGATCGTGATTACTATACCACTTTGCCAAAAGCAACATATGATTCAAGGTCAGTTTATGATGCAGGCCACTGGCCCATTACAATCACATAAAATTATAATACATTAATATAAACAAAAAGTAGAGGGTAATTAAAAATTACAATAATTATACAGAAACATATCATTTTTAACCAAAGATTGATTTTTTTTGATATGTAGAAAATCCTTTAAACACATAATTTAAAAGAATCTTCTTACATAAGCGATTCATTACGACGTTTCATTGAAGATAAATATATTTACCAATGTTTTGAATAAAATTTTTTTTTTTTTTTAAATATATTTAATGTACTTCTTTTTTTTTCTATGATAATAAAAAGGATAAATAAATTTCTAAGGGGTCTTGATAATGAGGCAGACCAGTAGGAAATGGTATTCATTCTCGGTGGCGTTTAGGTTACAAAAATTTGCAGGTTCGTTCTTCTACTGGTGTGCCCTCATATCTCCTTGTTGAATGGCTAGAGGAAGTAACCAGAACGGAATGATGCAAGCGCTTTACGATACTTAATGACCTGTGTACAATCAAGGATATAATTCTGCGGTCTTTGTTATATGTAAAGAGCTGATATATTCGAAATTGGGCTTGAAGGGGCCTTAATCTACCTCTCCATTCTGTAAATCCATATCAGATACCATCTTTGTTTAAACAATAGTAAAATACCTTATCATTCCCGACACATTGTTGCCACCATGCCTCGCCCAAACCCCATTGAAAAAAGTAATGTCTTGACCTTATGGTCCAACAATTAATATTGTTTATATCCATAGGACAGTTGTATTTTTTCATAGGACTGCTGAAATATCTGTATGATTCACTCAAGAAGCGAAGCCAATGACCTTATTATCTCTACATATCTTAAACTTTAGTTTGTCTGCCCAATTTCTGCCCTAGCATATCAGTTTGGTAACATAGTTACTAACTCGCCAAAACAAATTTGAGAAATGGTATGAACCGTCATTATCAAGTCCATCATGGAAGCCCCAAACCTCGGCACCATAGTGGAGAATCGGCCAAATTTGGATATCAACAATTTGGTTTGTAACTAAAAATTGGCAAATGCACAATATATTTACCAATTGTTTTTAATGCAAAAAAAGCCTTTTGAGCTTGTTCAGCAAGATATTTTTGATTAAAAGTTTCCAGGTGCCATTTCTATACACTTGAACGCCCAAGTATTTATACGATCAGGTAACAACTAATGGTGTACCATTTAAATTCCAGTGTTCATAGCTTGCATGTTGTAACTTTTTTGAAAACAAAATACATTGGTCTTTTGTACATTTACTGTAAGTTTCCACTGTTCACAGTAAGCATGAAGTCTGTCAATAAGTTTTTGCAAACCATCGATTGTCTCACTAAAAATGATAAGATCGTCAGCATATAAAAGACAGTGGAATGTTATTGTTAGCAAATTGGAAACCTTGAACGCCAGTTCTGCTAACTTCATTCGACCGAGATCATTCAAAAATAGAATGAATAAAAGCGCTGAAAGAATACAACCTTGTCAGGAGTCCGGAATTACATATAAAAACGTTCTTGTGATACCAAAACCCGTTTTGATACAAGCAGATACATACTATACATACATTTTAATATGTCTAAGATGTTTCCTGCGAGTTTTGCGAATAAGTGATCTCGTGAGAACAGAATCCAAAGCAACTTTGAAATCAACAAATGCACCAAAATAATTTCCCCCTTTTCTACTAAGTTTTAGTTACAATAGTATCGAGAATAAAAAAGATTATCAAAGCTACAGTAACCTTTTCTGAAGCCAGCATGTGCTTCACAGATAATATTTATAATTCTCAACCCATTTACAAGGCGATTCAAAGATGACTTTTGTGAAACACTTTACTCATGGTCCGGTAAAATAGTGATTGCCATGTAGTTAGATGGCTCATTAATCCACCTTTGTTATGTATGGGACATATGGTACCAGCGACCAATTTTCCGGGGAATACCTCACGTTTCTTCGTATGACATTCATTATCAAACCATTTAAACACCATTTTTGATAGCAGACTTAGTTTTGGTCACATTTGTATGAAAACATTATACCATGTTTAACATTATTAATACGTAATGTTATTTAAAAGAGGTCAACATTATCATGATTATTCCGATTCATTATGTCACGCACCTCATAAGAATGCCAAACATTATGATATTCATCAATTTTGTTGATTTTTATGATATCATCAATTGTGATTTTACTCAAACATAAGTCGTGCATTGACACAAATAGTGTAAATGAAAGGTCAAGTTACATGCAAAGTTTTACAGTGAGATATTAGAAGAAACCAAAAGCAAAAGAAGTAGGAGTTAACTCAATTAAAGTGTGTGTTTAAAGCTTCACAGCCATTATGCAAAAAACACGCGCCACCTGAGAATTGAGGTCACTTGCAGATTAAAATTAAGGCACTCAATATATCGGATAGTAGCAAAAAATTTGCTATTCCTGGATGTTGAAAATGAAATACTAGGATTTCTATAAATAAACAAATACATATTGATTTAAAAATGTATTGCCATTAAATAGCCATATTTTTTGTGGTTATGTGAAAGTTAAAAATCACATTAATAATACACCGTTAGGTCATAAGGTTTACATAGGCTCTCATGATTTGCTATGATAGGACCTATATCCACTTGAGGTCCTTTGGTGACACCACAAAAACCCCCCCCCCCCCCCCCCAGAAATGGATTGATTTTACAAAGGACAAAATAGAAAAAAATGCTCAGACTCGTGGTATATTTTTGCAGAGTTCCCACATCATAGATTTAAACTATATATGATGACAAAAAGTAAAACAATTTTCTATTTGTATGTGCAATGATTAAAGGGCATTGTATACATATGAAAATGGTATTCAGATTATGAATTTAAGTGTGAAGTACGCACTGGGATGCCTAAAGATGCAAACAAAAGCAGGCTTTCGTGCGATTATGACTTTAATGTTTAATTAATTTAAGAATAAAAAAGAAGTAACCTTTTAAGGAGTGTGGAAAGACTCGCTGAATAGCAAGGGGGCTAATTAAAGAGAATTTTATTGAAAGTTAAAGCAATGGAGAGGATGTGAATACCAATAGTTCATCCCGATCATCAACCATGGGAACTTAATAACAATTACTAAAGTATGGACGTTTTATAACACTAGCCTATTTACTGTCGAAGCTAAATTCTTTAGGGCAGTTGTCTTTTTAAGGACTTCTGTTTGTTTTGATATGTTTTTAAGGTTTTTTGGCCGAAATTAGCATAAAATTAGCTAAGTTTGTAAAAAATTGAAATTGCTTTTTTCACAAAATATTTTGGGAGATTTTTTACTTCTACACTTTAAAAACCGTCGCTTACAAGACTTGAAACGTCGTATCTCCATTACTAGTTTTCCCGTGTCGTGAAACAAAGTTCTATTGCTACAGTTACGACTTTGTTGCACTCAACAGAAATTCAATTTTGGTGCAACAAAGTCGTTATAACACATAAATAGGCCTATTAAATTATAAATTGACTGTCACCTGGAAATGTTATCAAAATTAAGCGTAATGAACTACGTTTTTCAAGTGATACATAACTCAATTTCGCTAAAATACAGTTACGACTTTGTTGCACTCACATGACGAGATACCCCTCACTAAAGCCACCCCCTTCCAACACCCACCGACTCCCCAAACCACACCCCTCCCAAACTTCTCCGCATCCCAACACCCTCACATCATAAAACCCATCCAATCCTACACCAACACCATCCCTAACAACACCGTCAACTCCACAACACCCCAACCTCCACCATATACCCTCTACAACACCCCTTCCCAAAACCATCACCCCCCAACACCCCTCCCCTCCCCAACACCCCCTCCCCAACACCCCTCCCCTCCACAACACACCTTCCCCTGCCCAAACACTCTCCCTCCACAACACACATCCCCCTCCCAACAACCCTATCCCAACCCCATCCCCCTCCTCAACATCCCTCTCCAACGACCCCTCCCCAATACCCTTCACCTCCCCAACACCCCCTCCCAACCCCTCCCCTCCCAACACCCCTCCCCAACACCCCCTCCCCACAACCCTCTCCCTTTTTAAATCGCAATAAAACCGATCCAAAACTAAGGAAAAAACTAAGAAAGTGGTGTTATTTTAAAGCAATGCTGCTTTAAAGTCTGTTACCCAGAAAATTTCTGACTATGGACTTTTAAAATAAAATGGCAAAAGGACCCGACTACTCAGAAAACACGTTACTCAGAAAGCCTGCTTACTCCGAAAAAATTGAATAGTGGGGCTCTTTAATAAAAAATTAAAAACACGGCACCTAATGGTGCTAAAGCTCATAAGAAAAAAGTGTGTTGGAGCTGGAGTGGAGTTAGTGGTTGATTTTTGTGCTTGTAAGCATAACAAGCACATTTTTTAGAGTACCCCAATTTTCAAAATTTTGCATTTTTAGATTTTTCAGTTATGTTGGTAATTGTCTAGGGAACTTACCCATGCGAACGAGATGCCTAAAAATGCGTATTATATAAAATAAGCGATTTGTAATTGAAATTGGGATCCTGATTGTACTTTCCAGCTCTGCCGGAATTAAGTTTAGTCCGTCCATGATGAAAAGTGCCACCTATAGGAAAATGACCTCTCACTTGACTTGCCTGCCAATAAAAACAAACTAATGGATGAGCGTAGATACGTTACATGGTCGCTATTTCCCGGCTATTTCACCTTGAAAGTTCGTTCCAGCACCCATTGAATTATATTATCTCCGATATAATTATTCTAATTAAAAAATTCCTTCGTTTGGACACATAGACATTTTCGAGCTTGACCATTCACAGGTAGTTTACTAGCCTGTTATCAATACAACCATGTAAAAATCTAAAATGTTGAAAATTGGGGGAACTCTTAAACAAAGTGCGATTATTGCATTATTACACGTGTACGCATATAGTTTCCATTTTTTATGCATACGTGAACCTCAACACAATCGATTACCTACAAAGTTTCATGATCATAAAACCATGTTGACTTTGGATGACTGGTCAGATTGTCATTGAAATGACTTTCAAATTTGGCACTGGAATGTTGACCACACTCACGAAGTCATTGCGGATCCATTCCCAACTAGGCAAGTATCATCTGTATAATTATGCCTTTGCTGTGGAGATGCATGCATGCATGCATGAACACACACACAAACATACATATATACACACATACTGTTACACGCATACGACACAAAATACACATACACACACGGACGGACATACAGAAATATTGATTAGGAGGGTCTTCCTGCACTCCATTGCAGACGACCAAAAAATAAGGTAGGGTTTACTTTAAAGTATATTAGTTAAAAGGAAAAACGCATGCCCACATAATACAATGTAGGTGCAAACGGTAGGCCTTTATGGTAATGATGCACATAAAGGTGCACTTTAGGCTTTGAAGTAACACTGATCATGGTAAGGGTTAAGATAATAAAGGCAAGATACAAGATGATCTCCGAGGGATCCGGGGATATGAATTTGCGCCCACTTATCGAACATCGTCTCCATTTGAAGAATGTTGAAATTTCAGCTTTTGTTTCATTAGTTTGTAGAATTTACCATTAATAGGTTTCACAAATATAGCTCAAAGATGCCATCGTAGTCAAATAAAATCTTCGACATTCGATTGACTACACTCTGAAAAAATACCTCGTCATGTTGACTGAATATGTGATCTTACGAAGTTTTATGGTCACAATTTGCTGGAAAATTTGACCAGAATCTTCTCAAACTTGACTTATTCTGGTCAAATTTTTGAATAGAAACTGCGTAAGATCATATTTAACAAGGCATTTTTAAAATTGATATTAAAAAGGGGGAGCATAAAAAGTCCCAAATATTAAAAAAGACAGCTTCAGAATGCATTTGTCCTCTGCCATCGTGATTTGTAAAATGAGGACAAGGGTCACTGAGTGACAAAACGACATGGGAACTAGGCACAGTTTATAAGTGTCATGAAAATCGATCGACCTATGTGGATACACCCAAGCAAATTTATAATTCTGACAAATTTAAATAGGTCACGCGAGGTCACCAATGGGACACTAACCAAGGGCCACTGTATCTAAGTGTCATGAAAATCGCCAACATATGTGGATAGGACCAAGCAATATATAATTTGACCATTTCAGAGTTCACATGAGGTCATAAAGGTCACATGAGGTCACCAACATGTGCAGGAAACTAACCAAGGGTCATTATATCTTAGTGTCATAAAAATCGATCAACGTATTTGACATACACCAGCATTTATAATCTGATCCAATTTAAGGTCAACATGAGGGCACCAATGTGGGAATATTAAGGCCATATAAATCGATAGAATATGTGGATACACAAACAATTTTATAATTCTGACCATTTTAAGGTCACCCGAGGTCACATGGGTCAGCAACATGTATGATAGACATGTGGAGAGATCAAGCAATTTTATAATTTGACCATTTTCAGGCCAAGATGAGGTCACCCCAACATGTGGGACACGACCCAAGGGCCAATGTATCTAAGTTTCATGAAAATTGATCGGACATATAGGATACCACAAGGCCAATTTTATAATTCTACCATTTTATAGGTCGCAGAGGTCACAAGGTACTGAGGTAATCAACATGTGCGGACGCTACCCAGGCACTGTATCTAAGTGTGGCTCCCTACTTGTCTATTCCTTCTGCCGTTTCCCTGATCCCATACCCCTGACTGGCTCTGCTGTTTCTCTTCAATAACATTGAATATTAAAGGAAAATCGATCAAACATATGTGGATACACCAGCAAGTCATAATTCTGACCATTTTAAGGTAATAGGTCAAAACATGTGGGGACACTACCAAGGTCATCTATTATTAGTATATAGAAAGACAACATATGTGGATTACACCAGCAATTTTATATTCTGATCAATTTAGGTCACTTGAGGTCACCAAAATGTGGGACACTACCCAAGGGTCAGTCTATCTACGTGTCATAGAAATCGATCGACATAGTGGAGACACTAAGAATTTTATATTCTGATCATATTAGTCACAGGAGGTCACCAACATGGGGGACACTACCTAAGGGTCATTTATTTAAGAGTCATAAATCGATCGAAATAGTGGATACACCAAACAATTTATAATTCTGACCATTTTAAGGTCACAAGATCACATGAGGTCATTAACATGTGGGACATACCCCAGGGCCACTGTATCTAAGTGTCATGAAACTCGATCACATATGTGATTACACCTAGAAATTTTCATAATTCTGACCATTTAAGGTCATGACAAGTCAACACATGGGATACTACCCAAGGGCCAATGGATCCAAGTGTCACGAAATCGAGCGAATATGTGGATACACCAAGCAATTTTATAATTATGACCAATTTAAGGTCATTGGACGTCACTAACTGTAGTACTAACCAAGGGTCATTCTATCTAAGGTTCATAGAAATCGATCGACCTTATGGGATTACACCAAGTAATTTTTATAATTCTGACCATTTTAAGTACACGAGGTCACATGAGGCACCAACATATAGGACACTACCCAAGGGTCATTTATGTAAGTGTCATAAATCGATCGGACATTATGTGGGATAACCAAGCAATTTTATAATTTCGACCAATGTTAAGGTCACACGAGGTCACCAACATGTGGGACCCTACCCAAGGGCCATGTATCTAAGTGTCATGAAAACTCGATCGACATTATGTGGATACACCAAGGCAATGTTAAATTCTGATATTTAAGGTCCATGAGTCACAAGGTACATAAGGTCAAGGTGCCTAATTTTGTCATTTTGATATCATATATTTGGTATTTGCCAGCACATGTCTTCTGAAAACAAACTCCTATCTGTTAGTCATGTGCAGTTGAGCTATATTATTTATTATTATTATTGTTATTATTATATAATGATTATGATGATTGTACTGGCAGTGCGATCATTATAAACAATCTTACGTTGTGGGCTCTCTATAGATGTATTTCACTTCATACTCATTTGTGGTGGTTCCCATGGTCATCATCATATATTCACATGCCTAGCAGACAAAAACCTGATTCTTGCAACTTTTAATTGTCTTTGTGTTTATTGTTGTTATTATGTTGGGCATGGTATATTCAAAGGAAATTCTTGTATCAAATTATATTGCAATTATACATGTTGGATGTACTTACAGAATTCTTGGCCAGAACCTTGGGTCTGGTCATAATTGTACTAATGTACCGCTGATTTGTCTTTATTACGTGCATGTATATCAATATGATTTCAATTTTACTATGAACTTTATTATTTACTATACTGTTGATATATTGAGAACATCACTGATAGTCCGTCATGTCTTTTTAAGATTTTGAAAGTCCTTGTCTTATTGTAACTTCCTATGGTCAATCCATTAACCTGTAACAGATGTACTAAAGATATACGTCACCATCAACAAAATTCTTTTGTAATCATGCCCAAGTCATTTATATACGAGGTGTGTGATATGATATTGAGGCTAGTTATGACTGGTTTTGTTTAGGGTAAGCAGACTTATTTCCCTTTAATCAATTCAGATGATAAGAATTAAATTTGCATACATTATTTTATCAACTCAATTGAATCTAAATAAAATGTTAAATCTTAACTTAATTCTTTCCTTCATGAAATGTTATGCCACTCAGCTTTTAATGATCATAACATTGATTTGGTAATTCTAGTAATAAATCGTGTTCATATTTATTTGATCCAAACTGTGATATAAAGTATTCGATAAAGGGTTTTTATTATTACAATTAATTGCGCAGTTTAACAAAATCGCTGATGAAATGAAACCTTATGCTAAATGTTGACCATTTGTTTGATGTTATTGCTTTCGGAAAAACCTGGGTTAACGAAGATGGCTCGAATGTTATTCATATCAAGAATTATACTTAGTTCATAATCACGGGAAAGGAGAAGAAGTGGTGGAGTAGTTTATACATCCCACAACTCCCTCACTTTAAGAAAAGGATGACCTTAACCTAGTCCATAATCAACGTGATGTGAATGACCATTCTGAATCTGTCTGTGTTGAAATTATTAACCCCAGGCAAAAAATATTATTATTGGTAACAATTACGGCTCATAGAACTGACACTGATCTATTCATTTCTGATCTCATCATTCTTAACCATGAACTAATGAAATAATAATTCATAATTTCTGGTGATTTCAATTTTAATTTATGGATGCTGGTAGTGATAATTATGTTGAATGAATTTATGAAGTTTTTCAGATGCATAATATGTTTCACGTTGTCGACAGACCTACTGTATTAAAATTCTCATTCTGCCAACGTTACTTGATAACAGTTTACCAACGTACTGACAAATAAAATTCAATCCGGTATATTGTTTCAGACATAATGATCAATATCCAATTTTTCAAAGTACTAATACTTTTAAATCAAGCATAACACCACAACAGCGCTCTTTGCGTTCATTTAGTGACGCTAACATCATTTATTAACAATCGCATTGAATGTTGATGGCGATTGTAACATCTGTAGATAACCCTGATGAAAGCATATAATATTTTCAGAATAAGTTTACTGATATTTATAATCACTGTTTCCATTTCAGTCTCATCATAATAAATCACTTCACGTGAGATACCCACTAAAACCATGGATCACCCGTAATTTTAAATCCATTACGCGGAACATACACTTTATAAAAAATATAATCTCCCCAACAATTGCTAATAAAAGTAAATTGTCATGCTACCGTAATACTCTGACCACTCTCATCAGAAATGCTAAGAAAAAATTTATACCGATATACTCGATGAACATAAACACAACCTTAAACAAACATGGAACATTCTTAATGGGCTTTTGGGCCGCTCACCACAAAAACACACTCCAAAGACATTCACTTTAACAACAGAGAAAACAAATCTGATCCGAGTGTAATTGCAAATTGGTTCAATAAATACGTACTAATATCGGTCAATCTTGCCGACAAAATCCCTCAGTAAATACTGGTTTTATGAACTATATGAATAACATTAAATCACCTGTAACTCCTATTTTCCTACCCATTGATCAAAATGAAGATTGTGGATACTATGTAAACTACTCAACTCAAATTCTACCCAGTTATGATGTTGAAACTTGAGTTATTAAAAGTGTTATTAATTTTTTTACAACACCTTGTGTCATATTAAATTTATCAATTAACACTGGTAATTTTTGTCTCAATTAAAATTGCTAAGGTGGGTCCGATATTTAAATCAGGTGATCCTAATTTGCTCGGTAATTATCGGCCTATATCTGTACTTCCAGCATTTTCCAACTTATTCGAAGCGCGTAATTCATCATCGCTTACGATTTTATTCGCATCATAAATTTACTCCATTTAGGCAATATGGCTTTAGAAAGGGAATTTACTATCGTACATGGCTGTCTTAGAAGCTTACAGTGAAATTGCCACAAGACTTGACAACAATCAACATGGGTATTTTCTTGGACCTCTCGAAGGCATTCGATACTATAAACCACTCTATTCTCCTTGATAAACTAGAGCACTATGGGTTTCGTGCATTGCCTTCGATGGTTTAAGAGTTTACTTATCCAATAGAAAACAATATGTTAATGATAACATGAGGTCTGATATGAATACTAGTATCTGTGGAGTCCACAGGGGGTCAATTTTAGGGCCACTGCCTCTTTATAATTTACCTTAATGATATTGTTTACTTCTTCCCAAAAATTTTCATTTTTATCTATGCTGGACGATACGAATATTGTAATATCCGATCGTAATATGGATCAACTTATAACTGTTAATAATGGCTTAAGAATATTGCCACCTGGTTTAAATGTAACAAATTACTCTTGAAGATTAGTAAAAACAATTTATGATGTTTAAAAACAGGACACAGCAATCGTAGCTATCATAACTTGAATATTAAGATTGATGACATACTATCTCACTGTTATCATACTAAAATTCTGGTTATAATTATAGACCAGTGCCTTGATTGGTCTTATCATACTAAATATGGACAAATATTATATCAAAGTATTCTGGTATTTGTTAGATTAAAGCACTCCTCTACCTAATGATACTTATTTCTCTGTATAGGACCTTATTGCTTCCGTATCTTCAGTATGGGAAATGGTATGGGCTGATTCCAATAATTGTGTGCTGCAAAATATTCATATCAACACAGAGAAAAATAAGTCGAATCTGTACAAATTGCTACATGGCTTGACTCCACTCCCCACCGTTATTTCTAGGTAAATGACTCTCACTTTTATGACATCACAAATTGTAATAAAGCTGTGTTCATTTACTAGTTTATTATAATAATATTCCCTTAAATTTGATAATTTTTTGTCAAAAGCAGTGCTTTCCACCGTACGGTACGAGGAATAGCCCATTTGTTACGCCCTAGTAACTTCAGTACTGACCTTGCCAGACACACGATCAAACGAGAGGGACCGCTACCTGTGAGAATAGTATTGCCGAAGATATCAGAAACTCAAAAGTATTTCTTATTTAAAAAGAGATACACTCAATATATCTTGCTAATTCATTAAATTTAACTATATTAGTTAGGACACATAGATAACATATCAGCTTCTCGTAGCCGTCCCTCATTTATTTGGGTTAAGGTTAGTGTTTTTACTTAAGTTTTCATCTGTTCCTTGAAGGCTGGCGGGCCTTGAGTGTTACTATGAACCACAATAGAAGAACATATGTCTTGTGACTTTGTTTGCGGTGGTGTTAGCTGGTGGTACTAGTTATTTCGGTGAATACGACAATATTTTGAGTATTATCTCAGATATAGAAATATAAAATGTCTTATCCTCATCAACTTCTACAGGGAACTGCTAGGAAAGACTATAATTATCTAAGTGACCTAAAGTACCTTCAATTCAATTGCAAAACTATAATCTGTAAGTAATATCCAAATTTATACTCCTACTGCCCATTATGCAAAAAAAAAAAAAATGCTTCCTACCCGTTACCTCCCTATCCATTCCTCCCCCTATCTATCCCCCTGTATCCACCCCCATCATTATATTCCTCCCACCCCCTTCTTTTCTGTATTCCATTTTCTTTTCGTTCCGCTTTCTTCCTTATTCCTTTTTCCATTTTCCCCAACGCCCACTCTCCGGTAAGCTGCTTTCTGATTGGTCAGCTTACTGCCCATTTTCTGCGATTCGATTACCTCTGATGCCCATGATGAAAATGCTGCATCTGATTGGTCAGTTTACGGCCCATTATTCGGCAATAACTGGTCGCAAATGCATTTTCTCATTATATCCGGCTGTCTTGGGAATAGATAGAACTGAAGGGTTTGCGGTATTGTTTGTGGGCTATGGTGTCCTCGGCTGGAAAAAAAAGTAAAATGATGGACTCGGCTGCGCCTGTCCATTATTTATTTTCCCGACCGGAGATTATTCGCCCATAAGGGATGCTGCTCACCTTGATTTCTTAAATAAGAGGCAGGATTCTTGACATTTTATCCACGTTATCTTATCGCTGTTAATATTCAAGGTAAGATTCCCGCCATGGCGACTACAGACGCAACACGTTCTACAGTACAATGTGCTGACCTCGCTGCTGCCGCTATGCCCGGTCCAGTGGACATGAATAAAGTGTATGCTCTACTGACAAAGCTGGACAGAGACATGAATAGTCGATTTGATGAGCTATCACGTCAAATTGTTGACGTCAACCAAGAGATAAAGTCCATCAAAACTGACATTGATGAAATGGACCGAGGTATGAAGTATATCGAGGAAGAGGTGATTGAGCTCAGGGAAGACATGCTACCTAAACTAAAGCAGGAATACATGGAGGAGATAGAGAAGCTGAAACAGAGTAGACTTGAAGCAGAACTGTATAGCAAAAAGCAAAATCTACTGTTCTTCAACGTCCCCGAGGCTCACTCCGACTCTGAGGACTCAGAAAAGGTACTAAGGGAAATTCTTGCTAAAACTAACATAGTAAACCATGACGCCATTGAGTTTTCCAATGTACACAGGCTGCCTACAAGGTCTCGCACCAACTTACCCAAACCACTAATCGCCAAGTTTATCAAGATGAGAGATAGGGATGCTGTCTTGAACGCGATGATGAAGGGAAACTTCTCTGTAGGTGGTAAGAATGTAATTGCTGTACCTCATCTTCCCAAAATTATGCAACAAGAAAGAAAACGCCTGGTTGAGATAAGGAACAAGATGAAGTTGGAGGGTAAGAACGCTAAAATCAAAGTGATCGGAACTCAGGTTCAGCTTCTGGTTGATAACGTAATTTGGAAAAGCTGAATTATTAACTATCATTAAATGCTCACGTCGGACATTTTGTTCCAAGCTAATACTACTTGTAAGCTTAGATTTGACCCACTTCTATCTGACTGATTTAATCATCCTTAAAACAGCCCATTTGGAGATCAGTTTTGAACTTTGATCTCGCTGACTTAGCCTTATCGCATTGTGAGCATGGCTATACATCTGTAATTAAACAATTTGATTCAATCGATCCTGACTATTATATCAATCTGATCGATATATATTTGATATTAATTTTTCGTATAGTGCGCATTCTGTTATGATTATTACTGTCACCCTATTGATGATCCAAGGGAGTATGCATGCCTGTCATACAATTTGATTTATATTTAATGATTTAATCCTTTATGATTGTTTTGAAATTTGTTTGATATTCAACTGATAATCATTTCACACTGGTAGGTATGTTCAGATTTTTTCTCCATGCATCTGTCAATTTATATTTTATTACTTGAGGGGGTTCATTCCATTATGTGCAGTCTAGTCACTCCATGTTAATATTGGTATATATCTACACTTTATTAAGAATCTGAACATGCCTACTAACTTAAAGTGCCGGGTCGGAGAGCACGGACTGGGGATGGATTGAACCCATTGGGGTGAAATTACTCGACTCATGATCATTGGGCACTTTGAAGTTAAAATTTGACGGGGATGGGAACATTTTGTTTTGGTCGATGCATGTTTGACTTATTTTTGATTTTTAGGTTTTAGCATTGAAAGGGACTTTTGAAATCCTTAGGTTTTTAACTTGAAGTCCACTAGACCCCATTTATCAACAATGTTTGAATTATCTGGTCCAGGGGATGTTTGTGGTCCTTTACCCCCCTACCAAATGTTTGTATAACAACGAATGGGGCTTGTACATAGACCGTAAGATTTCCTGATGCAGTTCTGGGCCTTGATGCAACTTGTGCATATGCAATTTCCTTTTTTTTTCTTTTTCTGTGTTTTTTATTATTTTATTTTAAATCAGTGCCCATATATATATAGTATCGCCATTGCAAATGTGAATTATTTCTCCCACAATAAATACTATCTTTGATCGCAGCATTAGCAGTAATATGGTATACATTTGCTCTGAGGTTTGGAAATATATCTCTAAGAGCCTTTAGAATTACGGTGTCCAAGTGGACTTTGTCACTCATCTGATTTTAAGTCCAGTGTGAAATTCTATCAGTCATTTGACACCAAATCCCACTACGCGGTAACCGTGCTCACAATATGGTTAAAATTCACTTCACTGGGTATTTGCTCTTGTAGTTTGTCTTATTAATTGGCTTTCACATAATTCTAATGTTATATTCTTACCACAAAATGTTATATATTTCAAAATCTTTAAAGGTGCGGTTCCGATTGTTTTCTCTCCCCCCACAGATTGGCGGAGATAGTGACTATTCTCCACGGTGAGAGGTGCGATTTTGGTATCGGTTAGTGGGAGGGGGTGCATTGCTTAAGGTAGATTTTCAATCTAATATTCCAGTTTCAATTCCATTTATTTCCTAAGATTTTGTCCATAAATTTCCCGTTTGTTGGTTTTGCCATGGCAGTATTGACACGGTGGTGTATATATAGAGGGTTGATGGAAGGGGGACGTGGCTCGGCGCTGGAGGAGATGTTAAGGAGTTTCCTTAATTCTGCTGTAATATGCTTTTGCAGAAATATGTGTTTGGTGTTTTCTCCTAAGCAAGTCTAGGCACTTCTCAAAGTTGACGAGAGCTCGGAATCTGTATGTAGGCGGTCATATACTTTGGGGGGCATTAGAACGGTTTTTGATTATGAACGCAGAATTGGAAGTTCTTGTTGTTCTTCTTGGCGCTGAGTTGCGTTCGTCTGTTTGTCAGCCTCAAAGCTTGGGATGTGTGTTGTTGAAACTAACTGTCAGGCTTATACTGCCAGGGCTGTAGGTTGATTATCTCCCACGTTATTTGATGGTGTGTATGCGGATCCCAGGCACTCATGATAGTTGTAGTCTCAGGTACCATAATCGAAACAAGCACCTTTTACCCACAAGAATCTACTACGTAATTTTCAATTAGTTTGTAATGATGTCACCCAACCCATTGGGTTTACTTTAGTCAGTGGTTTTGGATAACCGTGTAAACTCTTATGTGCGTGGAGTATGAGTCCTAAAGTTATAAGGTTAACTTATAGACAATGTAGCTACTAGTGGCTTTCTGAGGAGTTGATTGCAAAATCATTGTGATGCACACCTGCAGGGGGTGTGCTTTTAAATTCGTGCACAACGCGTACGTCATCTTTATTTTTACAAGGTGCTAATTTTGTAATTTGATATCATATCTTTGTGTAATGCCAGCAAATGGCTTTTGCAAAAAAACTCCTAATCTGGTAGTCAATGCTGCCAAGTTGAGCTTAGATTATTTATTATTATTATTGTGATTATATATAATGATTATGATGATTGTACTTGGCCGTGATGATCACTTTGCCAACTACAATCTTACGTTGTGGCTCTCTATAGTGTATTTCACTTCATACTCATTTGTGGTGGTTCCACTGGCTCATCTCTTATCCTTCACACTGCCTAGCAGACAAAATGTCTGATTATATCTGTATTTAGTGTTTATTGTGTTATATGTTGGCTATGGTATATTCAATGAAATTTCTTGTATCAAATTATTATTGCAAATACATGTGGGAGTAACTTACAGAATTCTTGGCCAGAACCTTGGGTCTGGTCATAATTGTACTAATGTACCGCTGATTTGTTCTTATTACGTGCATGTATATCAATATGATTCCAATTTACTATGAATTTATTATGTACTTTCCTGTTGCTACTATTGAGAACATCACTGAAGTCTCTGTATGTCTTTTTAAAGAATGGTTTTTAAAGTCTTGTCTGTATTGTACTTTCCTATTTTTTTTTCTTTTGGTAAATCCATAACCTGTAACAGATGTACTAAAGAATACTCACCATCACAAAATCTCTTTTGTAAATCATGCAAGTCATATTATCATACGAGGTGTGTGTATACTGATATTGATGCTAGTTATGACTGGTTTTTTGTATAGGTGTAATGCAGAGTATCTCCCTTCAATCATATTCAGGATGATAATGAATTTAAATTTGCATTAATTATTTACAAATCAATTGAAGCTAAATAAATGTAAATCTTAACTTAATCTTTCCTTTATGAAGATGGTATGCACTCAGCTTTAATGACATAACATTGATTTTGGTAATTCTAGTAATAACTCATGTGACATATGTCTTTGATCCAAACTGTGATATAACAGTATTCCGCTAACGGGTTTGATTATAAACTTTTAATCGTCGAGTTTAACAAGAGTCGATGATGACATTGAAACCTTTCTTGTAATGTTGACCATGTTTTGATGGTATTGCCCTTTCGGAAAATGGTTTAACGAAGATGGCTAGAATGTTATTTCATATCAAGAATTATACCTTGTTCATACTCCACGGAAAGGTAGAAGAAGTGGCGGCGTAGTTTTTTTTACATCCACATACGTCGGACACCTTTCTCTTTTATAGAAAAGGGATGACCTTCTTACCTTGTCCATTAACTCAACGTGATGTGAATGATCCATTCTGAATCTGTCTGTGTGTATTATTTATTTTAACCCCAATGCAAAAATATTAGTATGTGGTAATGTTACCGATTGCTTTTTTTGTTTTTTCTAGAAAAGGCCTCGCTCCTATCATTTTGATCTCACTCATGCTTATTAAACATGATTATCAATGATAATGTAGAATTCTTATATTTCTGGTGATGTTTCAACTTAATTATTGGATGCTGGTATTGATAATTATGTTGATAATTGATGAAATGTTTTCATATGCCATAATATGTTTCCACTTGTCGACAGACCTATCGTATTACATCTCATTCTGCAACGTTACTTGATTAAATTTTTACCAACGTACGACAAATAAATTCAAATCCGGTATATGGTTTCAGACATAAAAATGATCACTATCCAATTTTCAAAAGTTAACTAATACTTTTCAAATCAAGCATAACACACCACAACAGCGCTCTTGCGTTCATTTAGTGACGCTAACATTCATTTATTTAACAATCGCATTGAACTTGTGATTGGGAGATTGTAACATCTGTAGATAACCCTGATGATAGCAGAAATGATATTCAGCATAAGTTACTGATATATAATCAGGTTCCATTTCAGTCTCATCGTAATAAATCACATTCAAGGAGATACCCACTCAAACCATGGATCACTCCGATAATTTTAAATCCATACCGGAAAACATACACTTATAAAAAATATATATCTCCCCAACCAATGGCTAATAAAAGTAAATGTCGTTTTAAAAGATGTTAATTTAAAAAAAAAAAAAAAAAAAAAAAAAAAAAAAAAACCCCAATATTGGCCACTCTCACTCAGAAATGCTAAGAAAAAAGATTATACCGATATACTCCCAATGAACATAAACAACAAAACCTTAAACAACACATGGAACATTCTTAATGGGCTTTTGGGCCGCTCACAACAAAAACCAACTTCCAACGACATTCACTTATAAACAACAGAGAACAATCTGATCCGGGTAATGCAATGGTGTCAATAACTACTTTACTAATATCGGCACCAATCGTGAAGAAAAAATTCCTTCAGTAAATCATGTTTTATGAACTATATGAATAAAATTAAATCACATGATTAACTCCTATTTTCCTTCCCATTGATCAAAATGAAATTTGGATACTTGTAAAATACTCAACTCAAATTCTACCCCAGGTTATGATGGTTGAAAACTTGGTATATAAAAGTGTTATTAATTCATTTACAACACCTTGGTGTAATATTTCAAATTTATCAATTAACACTGGTATATTTCATTCTCAACTTAAAAATGCGAAGTGGTTCATATTCAAATCAGGTGATCCTAATTTGTCGGTAATTATCGGCCTATATCTGACTTCCAGCATTTTCCAAATTTTTCGAGCATCATTCATGAATCGCCTTTACGATTGGTATTTCGCATCATAATTACTCCAATTATAGACAATATGGCTTTCGAAAGAATTACTCATCGTACATGGCTGTCATTAGAAGCTTAACAGTGAAATTGCCACAAGATTGACAACAAAACCTCCTACATGGGGTATTTTCTTGGACCTCCGAAGGCATGCGATAATAAACAATCTATTTCTCCTTGATAAACTATATCACTATGGTATGCGTGGCATTGAATTCGAGGGTTAAGAGTTACTTATCCAATGAACCCAAGATGTTTCAATTGACAACCATGAGTCGATATGAACTACTAGTATCTGTGGAGTCCACAGGGTCAATTTTGGGACCTCTGCTCTTTATAATTACCTTAATGCATATTGTGTACTCTTCCAAAAATTTTCATCTTTTTATTGCTTGACGATCGAATATTGTAATATCCGATCGTAATATGGAACAACTTATCACGTTGTTAATAATGAGCTTAAATATGCCACATGGTTTAAATGTAACAAATTATCTCTAATATTAGTAAAACCAATTTCATTGATGTTTAAAAACAGACACAGCAATCGTAGCTATCATAACTTGAATATTAAGATTGATGACGTACTATCTCACTGTTCCTCATCAAATTTCTTGGTAGACTATAGAACAGTGCATTGATTGGTCTTTCTACTAAATATGTGACAAATATATATCAAGTATTCTGTATTTTGTTGTTTAGATTAAAAGCACTCCCTACCTATGATACTTGATTTTCCCGTATAGGACTTAAGGGCTTCCGTATCTTCAGTATGGTAAATGGTATGGGCTGATTTCCCAATATTGTAATTATGCAAACAATCATTCATATCAAACAGAAGAAAATAATTCGACTCTTGTACACTGCTCCATGGATTGCTCACTCCCCACCGTTATTCTCTAGTTAAATACTCTCACTATTTATGAATTACAAATGTATAAAGCTGTGTTCAGCTTTATTTGATAATTTTGATAATTTTTTTGTCAAAAGCAGTGCTTTCCACACGTACGGTACTAGAATAGTCCATTGTTACGCCCTAGTAACTTCAGTACTGACCTTGCCAGACACACGATCAAAACGAGAGGGACCGTACCTGTGGAATAGTATTGCCGAAGATATCAGAAACTCAAAAAAGTATTTATTAATTTACAAAGAGATACACTCAATATCTCTTGTCTCAATATTCATTAAATTTAACTATATGAGTTAGGCCACATAGATAACATTATCAGCTTCTCTAGCCCTCCCTCATTTATTTGGGTTAAGGTTAGGGTTTTCTAAGGTTTTCAATCCTGTCCTTGAAGGCCGGCGGGCCTTGAGGGTACTAGAACCACCAATTAGAAGAAACATTATTCTGGTGACTTTTGTCTATTCGGTGGTTGGTTAGCTGGTGGTACTAGTTATTTTCGGTGAATTACGGGCTATTTCTGAGTAATTATATCAAGTATATAGAATATAAATAGCATCCTCATTCAACTCTACAGGGACTGCTACGAGAGAATACTAATATCTTTAGTGACCTAAAGTACACTCCATTCATTGCAAATATAATCTGTTTAATATGCCAACTTCTATACCTCTACTGCCCATTATTGCAAACGCTGCTTCTATTGGTCAGCTACTGCCCTTTTTCTGCTCTATTACGTCTGCTGCCCATTCTTGAAAATGCGGCATTCTGATTGTCAGTTTACTGCGCTTAATTCTGCAATAATGGGTCGTGAGCATTTCCTCATTATATATCAGGCTGTTTTCGGTCATAGAAGAGAAATGGAATGGTTTTGCGGTATTGTTTTGTGGGGCTCATGAGTGTCCTCGGCTGGAAGAAAGTAAAATGATGGACTCTGGCTGCGCCTCTCATTATTTATTTTTTCCCGACCTCAGACGCATTATCGCCCCATAAGGGCTGCCTTCATCACCCTTTTATTTCTTAATAATGGGTCGTGACTTCATTTTCTTAATTAAACGTGTTCTTTTAGGTAATAGCATAGGAAATAAAGGGTTTGCAGTATCATCTGTGGCCTCATGATGTTCCCTTGGCTGGAAAAACTTAAATAAGTTGGCTCGGCTGCGCCTCGCCCATTGTTTAGTTTTTCCGATCTCGGACATATTATTCACCCGTGATGCTACGTGCATTACCGCTTTATTTCCTTAAAGTATAAGGGCCCTTCCAACGGTAAGAGAATTCGTCGTTGGGTGGATTGGGGCCTTCTGTTGTTTTTGGCCCCTGAACATGTTTAAAGGTAAATTTCTATGTAAACTATATTGCAATGATGCTTTGAACAGGTCAGGGGGCAGCGGTGCAAAGGTGTTCCTGACAAATGAGGATACGTTGAATGTTTTTCCCTCGAGTTCATCCAAACATGCATGAGGAATGCAGGGGTTTCAGATGTTTATTGAACAGGTGATCCTTTCAGATCTACTATGTAAACCCGCCGACCTCCCGTGAAGGTGCCCTAAACAGTGCTAAAACTACTATAGACATTTAACCTGCCAACCATGCCATGTCTGTCTGTCCTCACATGTCTCGTCGTCTTGTATCACACATTTTCTGTCCTGTATTTTGGTTGTAAATTGTTACATTGCACATATTAGGGTGGCCACATAATCGAGCGTGCTTAGTGGTTAACCCACCATACATGTACCTGTTTGTCATTATTATGATGGTGAAATAAACTGAAACTGAAAACTGAACATAGGCGGACAGAATTGATGGGCACAGCCAAACAGAAGTGGAAAACATTAAATACATTTTCGCAGAGTTGACATTTGACCTAAAAATTCTACCTCAAAATCAAATGTAGTGTTACCTACTACGGTCTTTTGGAGTGAAAGGCCATCAAAATTGGACAGGGGATATCAGCATACGGAGATTTGTGGATGCCAATGCAGACGACAAAATATATCTGCTATGAAAAAATTCCCCTTCTGGCGAAAGCTGCGGTGGTTTTGGATATACGTTATTTAGTTTGAAATATTCACGCTTACAACTGCTACTTCTTTTTGTGATGGCAGTATGAGCTACTGACCTATCATAATAGTATTGGAATGCTGCCGACGCCCTGGTTTACTTTTTTGAACCCATGCCATAGTATCTTCACTTCTTCGATCAAATTATTTCTAGATTATAATGATGTCCAAGCTGTCATAATCAAATTCATTGATAAAACTGAGGAAAATTTGCAAAAGAGGTATCTGATACAGCTATTCTTAGGGGGCAAGGTGGGTTCCAAATAATTTCAAAATAATTCAATCTTCACATGTACCTCATTGTAGATTCTTGGGAGTTCACAGGTCGTACAGCTTTAAAATTTGGTGGTGGAACTGGGCTAAGCCAGAAGAAGTTTGCACTTCTGGGGGTGGTACTAATCACAAAAAGACGGGTAATCGTGATGAAAGGCCGCGTAAAGTAATCGCCTAGTAATTACAACTTTGTCTTGTGAAGATAGGGGATGATTTTGTCAAATTTTGAACACCCCAGTGAGTGCCAACAGGCAGCTATGATAGGCCCTTCCCATAGAATGCACCAGTTTTGTCTTTAATTCTATTTTTATAATAGGCCACATCGTCTGTCTGCCCTTTTTCTCGGATGGTCGGGGTTGTATGGTCACAAAACTTGGGTGGGTGGGTGTTGTAGCTGGTACAGGGCCAGATCAAGTTCAATGGGTTTGCGGAGATACATGACCCACAAGCTGGGTAATCACGAGAAAGAGTTTCAAACAGGCTAGTGCTTAATAAAAAGCAGCTTTGATCGCGAAACCCAGGGACTGCCTAGTTTTCTATAATTAATGGGTAATCACCGTGTCAAATAAGTATGACTAAATCCTCGTACACAAAAGTGGCAATCCAACCGTGGATCATTGCCCAGTAACAGTAATTTGATAATGTGGTGATATTCAATATCTTTCCATGAGGTTTTCATCTATTTCTTGAAGCAGTTGTAGCGCTAAGGATCTA